>JAPXFQ010002803.1:87500-237161 GCA_028564705.1 Apricaphanius iberus | reverse complement strand
CTTCCTTGTATCAGGTAATTGAGTTAATAAAATCTTACTCAAGAGTTTCAGACTATTCCATAAATTGGTTAAAATCTACAGTCCTTCCAATCAACTGTTCTTACCAGGGTCCTGTTGCTTTACAGCTCCGGTCGGGAAATATTACATATCTAGGTATCCATATCTCACCAAGACTGTCAGACTTATCTAAGCTAAACTACGTCCCACTTTTAAAAAAAGTGGAAGATGATCTGGCAAGATGGAAATCCCTTCCAATATCACTTATTGGAAGGGTAGCTACAATAAAAATGATGGTTTTGCCTAGAATCAATTATTTATTCTCAATGATCCCAAGCAAACCATCACCTGATTGGTTTAGATCTCTGGACTCTTCTGTTTCTAAATTTCTTTGGAAAGATAAACCCCCACGTATCAGCTTAAAAACACTACAGAAGTCCAAAGATAAAGGAGGTCTAGACCTACCAAACTTTCGTCATTATTTCTTAGCCAACAGACTCCAATACACATCAAGATGGGTAAAACACAGTTATATCGATGAGTGCTGGGTAGATGTAGAACAGACACTATGCAATAAGATAAAACTTTCAGATCTACCTTTTGTTAGCTCAAATATAAAACAAAATGAATGTTTTAAAAGTATTAATATCAGCTCCTCTCTGACAGCTTGGTGGGAATTTCTTAAAATGACAAAGACCTCACTAGTCCCATGCAGGCGTACACCCATCTGGAATAACCCGGATATCTTACAAAAAAAATGCATGATCAACTTTCCAGGCTGGAGTTGTAAAGGAATTGAATACCTGGAGCATATATTTGATGGAACAGACTTTATCCAATTTAATACATTGGTTACACAATTCGGAATTAACAAGAATAAATTCTTAGAATACCAACAAATTAAATCAATTATAAAAAATAAATTTAGGCTCAATACAGTTGATTTACAAATTCCAGGAAAAGTTTTAGACTTCCTTAATCTTAACCCTCCCAAACTGCTATCTAAAATATACAAAACATTAAATAGAATAGATGAATCAATAGCCCTTCCTATTTCAAAATGGGAGATGGACTTGTCCATCTCAATAGACCAAAACCTCTGGTCTCAAATTTCATTAAGAACCTTTAAATTTCTTAAAAATCCTAATCTACGATTAATACAATATAAAATCCTTCATAGAGTGCATTATACAGGGCAACGGATGTTCAAGATGGGTTATACGCCGTCTGATACCTGTTTACAATGTACAAGCAATCTACCAGACAATTATATTCATGCTCTTTGGTTCTGCCCACCTGTTAAGAAATATTGGTACCAGATATGTGAAGATCTATCAAAGTGTCTGAAATGTAATATCACACCTGCTCCCACAGTTTGCTTGCTGGGAAATGTAGATGAAGTTACCATGGATACAAAGTCTATGCAATTATTTTACATCGCCTTATGCATCGCTAAGAAAAATATCCTCTTGAACTGGAAAAATAAAAATACTCTGAATATTAATCAATATAGAGATCTCCTTCTGGATTACATTGGTCTAGAAACGGCATCTGCCTCCACATCTGATCAATCTTTCTGGTCACCCTTGATCAGTTCCATCACCTAGTGGGGTCGGGCCCTTGATTCCGTTCTGTGGGACACGGTTGCCGATGTGGAGCTTAAGGGTTGGTGGTGACTGCGGGGAGGTCCTTGGGGGTGGGTCCGCTTGCGGTTCGGCGGTAGGTGCCGTGACCCTCGCCTGGGGTGGGACTTTGGGGGCTTTGTGTGGTGACTCCTAGTGGCTGCATGCGGCGCCTTAGAGGGGTCGTGCTGGCGGACACGGGTTACTGGCCTGGTGCTGTGCTGCTCTGGGCTGGGCCTGGGGCTCGGGGTTCTGGGGCGGCGTGCCCCCCGGCTGGGGCCCTGGCTGGGGCTTGGCCGGGGGGGGGGGCGCTGCCGTCGGTGCGGGCTGGGAGGGGGCTGTGGTCGGCCGGTGGTTGGCGGGCGCTGCTGCCCTTTCCATCTCCCCGGGCTGGTTCTTGTCGCTTGCTCCCCGGTGGCCGCTTGCCGCGTCCGGGCGTCGGCGAGAGGCCGCGGCGGGTGGCCGGCGTCTCCGGGCCCGATCGGCTATACTGACACTGGACATGGCTCCTGGGTCTTGGTCTTAGCCCTCGCGGGGGTGCTGAGGTGGGGGCCTCTGGCCGGTGTTGGTCGGCCTCCACGGTGACTGACCGGTTGGTGGGGTGTGGGCTGGTGGGTGGAGGTGCTGGGTTCTGTTGCCACCCGGCCATCGGGCGGTAGTAGCAAGGCTGGAGGATGTCGGCCTGGGGATTGGCCGCCCGGGACTTCGGTCTGCTCACGGGCCTGGCGCGGCATGTCCGGGGTACCCGAGTCGGTGGTGCGCCGGGTTCCGGCCTCGGCGCGGGGGCCCTCGGACGCTGGCGGTGCCTGGGGCGTCTCTTATTGGCGGGGAGGCTTTTTACCATCTAGCACAGGCGCTCTTTTTAACGGGGTGCGCTTGGGACGGGAGGGGGGAGGGCGTTGAGGGGGAGGGGGGGCTAAACTCAACCTGGGTGTCTAGTGACATGTGTTTTGTTAGCAGTGTGAATGTTGGGAAGGATTTAGGTATGCCCCTGGCATGGGGGCTGGTGGATTGCCGGGGCCCCCATGGGGCTCGGGGGTGCCGCTGCCGTGGGCCCCGACTTGACGTGCTGGGGCCTCCCACCCCTGGTGGATCGGCCGAACGGGGGTGCCTATTGGAGTCAGCAGGGGAGCTGGCTCCCTGGGGTTGGCAATGGTCACCCCAGTTATTTTCTCCCCATCCCCATGCCTCTGTCCACCTGCTCCTTCATTCTACCATTCACAAGGCCTTGGGACGTGGGCACGTCACTGGGGTGCGGGATGGAGCTTCCGTCTTCGCTACCCGGTGGCGGCCTGGGTCCCGATTTTATTTAGCAACTTAGACACTTACACTTGCAACATTTACATGGAACGCACATGTAGGGACCTGGCGGTGTGGCGCATTGGCGCTGGGGGCGGGGACCCTCATGGGGGGCCCCCTATAGGGGCCCGTTGTGGGGGCCTCGCCTGTGGTGCCGGCACCCACTGGTTAAACGCATCTAGACACCGAGGGCCCGGGGGGGGAGATGGGGGTACCCGGCGGTATTCCCATGTCCCCCCCCTCTGTTTTAAGTGCACATTAGAACAACACGCAACAACACCACATTGAGCTGGGGGAGAGAGGCTGGGGGGTCTTTCCACACCCCTGTTCGTTGGACCATCAGGGGTCGGAGCCCGGATAGAACATCACGCCGTCTGGTCGGGGTCCTGGGCTGGTGGGCTGCTCTTGCCGGTGTGGGGGCCTTGGCGGTCTGCTTGTCCCCGTCCTGGTGGGCAAAGGGGTCTGTCTCCTGGGTGCAGGGGCAGGGTTCTCTATTGGGGCGTCTGTCCCTGGGCCTGGGAGTATGGAGTATAGTGTACGTATGGGGGGTATGAATGAGTGTATAGCGTCCTTTTTTCGTATGTCCTGTATTTGTAAGAATGTGTACGCATGAGAGGGAGGGTACGTATGAGTGTCTCTGTCTGTCTATGTCTACCTGTCAGGTTGGGTGTTTGGCTGCTCTCTGGCCTGATGCATCTTCTTCCCTCCCCGTCACTCCCCGTCGGTGATGGTTGCTCCTGCCCGCTGGTTGATGATGGCTCTCGATCCTGGGGCCGGGGGTCCCGGTTGCGGCCCGGCTCGGTCCTGGTGCATGTCGGGCGGGTCCTGGGTGGTCCGGTGTGTCGGGCGGCCGCTGTTTCGGGCCGACGTCCTCCTTGGATTGACTGGGGCACCTCTTCTGGGGGTGCCGGGGTTGTAGAACAGGTTGGTGCCGTCCGGTGGATCGGTGGGGACCGTGCCTGGCGCCCAGTCCTCCTGCCGGTTCCAGGACTTCTGCTGGCTGGTCTGTTCACCTGGTGGGGCTGTCCGGCATTGGCTGGGCCCCTGATCTTGGCGCCCTACGTGGGGCGGGATCTGGACCCGGGAGCTGGAAGATCTGGATGTCCAGGTGCCGGCTGGGCGCGGCCTGGGGAGGGCGTACATCCGCTGTGGCTCTTGCTGTGGCTCCCTGGCGTGTGGGTGTGTGGAGGCGGGCCGGGTTGTTGGCGGTGGGTATTGGTCCGGGGTGGCGGCGGCGTGTGTTGTCCGTCGGTTGGCTGCGGATCCTCCTTGCCTGCGGCGGCGGCGGGGGGCCCTTGTCGGCTGGTCCCTGGTTGGGGCCCCGCTGGGGGGCGGGGTGCCCCTGGTCCCCGTGGCCTCCGGTTCCTGATCCGGGCCCGCCCTGGCGTAGCCGGTTACCGGCGGAGCCCGTGGGCTCGTCACTGCGATCTCTCGGGCCCCAGCATTGCGGCTGGTGGGTGTTCCCCTGGGGCTGTCTGTGCCGATTCCTGTAGGACGGATTGACGGTTCCTTACACCAGCTATCAATCACTTGCATGGTGAAACCTTATTCAGACCTACATGCTCGCACACACACATAGGTGTGGGGACATTGGTGAGGACGGACATATCAGTTCTGTCTATTTTTCCTTAAGATAGTTGTCAACTATCGGTCTCGTGCCGGTATTTAGCCTTAGATGGAGTTTACCACCCACTTTGGGCTGCATTCTCAAACAACCCGACTCCGAGAAGACCCCGGCATGACGGGGGCCGTTACCGGCCCTACACCGTCCACGGGTCAGGAGGACTCAGACAGAGTGTTGGTAGCCAGGTCTCCTAGTAGCTAGGAGACAGGTTAATGTTAGTAGCTATGCTGCTTTAGGCTAGGCTGTTGGAGGACATTATTAGGGTCTGTTCCTACTTTCTCTCCTACTTCTCCCCAACTGCATGATGTGCTGTCAATTCAAGCACTAACCTGTTTTCTATTATAGTAGGTGCTCCGGATTAGCCCTGCTTGACGACCCTGACTAAGATGGCATTGCAGTGACGGAAAATTCTCCACGTCCTGCAACAAACTTCTGCATCAGTTCTATTGCTCTTTCTGTGTCTCTGTTATGTATTCTCCAAGCCACAGACGTTCGCGGCAGATAACCGCTTGTGCTGAGCCTGGTTCTGCCGGAGGTTTCTTCCTGTTAAAAGGGAGTTTTTCCTTCCCACTGTCGCTGCATGCTTGCTCAGTATGAGGGATTGCTGAGAATTCCACGACGCAATCTTCTGTGGTTCTGTAATTTCTACACTAAACATTGTATTGTAATAACTCTTTTTGTAAAGTGCCTTGAGATGACATCTGTGGTGAAATGGCGCTATATAAATAAACTGAATTGAATTGAATTAAGCTGAGGTTATCATCATTAGTTAGTAGTTCACAGGAGCTTACCAGAAACATTTGTATTCTGTTCATTAATCAATGCTTGTGTGTAGTGAATGTGTAATTCTTAGTTTATGCTACTAGATCCGAACTATTGGTTTGGTTGTGTACAGTTTGTTGTTTTTGTTTTGTATTACTGTTTCTCTGCCGTCCGGTAGAGGTGGAGGACTGGGATGTTTTCTTGTGTTCTTTGTTTACCTCCCTGTCTTGTGTCGTCGGTTCGCACCTCTGCTGGTCCGGTTTCTTTTCTTCACCTTCTTCCTTTCTCCCTTCTTGTCTCAGTTTAGTGTCCATGACGTCAGGAAATTGAACCCACAGTAATCACTAATAAAGATTTTTCATACATATAAATCAAGTGGCGTACTACAGCGAAGCTGTAATACTCTGCTTCGGAAAGTAAAACTGTTGGGCTTGTACTTGGTTCTCAGACACCAATTCTGAGTAGCATACTGCTAGACAGGACACGTAAAAAAAAAAAAAAAAAAAAAAAAAAAAAACTTTCCTTGCGCCCACCAGCAGAAGTTTCTGATCAAGACTCGCTCACCAAGTAGGATTGGTAAAGCCCTCTGTTTCGAGTTGTACCGCTGTTCCTCTCTAGCTTGTCTCTGTTGTTCATGTCCTACAACAGCCTCATCATGAATCTCTCAACTGAACCATTTCCTTGAGGATGGTAAGGGGTGGTTCGGCTCCTACGGGCTCCACACATCTGGCACAGTTCTACCATTAAAGAGGATTCAAATTCAGCTCCATGGTCTGAATGTAGCCTCTCTGGACAGCCAAAAGGTTGGATGACATATTGTCAGAGCATCTTGGCTGTCGTTGTGGCAGCTTGGTCTTTAGTTGGAATTGCCCATGCAAACCTGGAGAACACATCTGTAGCAACAAGTATTTATGGAAACAGATCTCCTTGTCGGCCCAAAGACAAGTAGTCTGTTGCTACCATCTCCAGTGGGTTAAATGCACATCAAATGTCTTTGAATACACAATGATATCGAGAAATATCAGCAGGGAGTAATTTACCGGAGACCCGAGGCAGCGCTGCATTAGCCTCTGGAAGGTTGCCGGAGCATTGCAGAGTCCGAATGGCATTCTTTCAAACTCATACAGCCCTAAGGGGGTGGTGAATGCAGTTTTTTCCTGGTCTGCCGTGTCTATCTTCAATTGCCAGTATTATCTAGCAAGGTCCAGGGTTGCGTACCACTGTGCTTGGTTTAGAGTAGTGAGGGCCTCCTCGATCCGAGGGAGTGGGTAGGCATCCTTATGGGTGAGTGCATTGAGGCAACGGTAGTCTACGCAGAATCTCCAGGCTCACGATTTTTTTTTAACTTAGACGACTGGAGCGGAGTGCGGCTCGGACGGTCGCTGAGGCAAAAACTCAGGCGTGGGAGGAGTTTGGAGAGACCATGGAGAACGACTTCCGTATGGCTTCGAAGCGATTCTGGTCCACCATCCGGCATCTCAGGGGGGGGAAACGGTCTGCCACCAACACTGTTTACAGTGGGGGCGGTGAGCTGCTGACCTCAACGCGGGACGTTTTGGGTCGGTGGATGGAATACTTTGAAGCCCTCCTCAATCCCACCGACACGCCTTCCTGTTTGGAAGCAGATTCTGAGGACTCTGGTACGGGCTCTCCAATCTCTGGTGCTGAAGTCACTGATGTTGTTAAAAAGCTCCTTGGTGGCAAGGCACCGGGGGTTGATGAGATTCGGTCGGAGTTCCTCAAGGCTCTGGATGTTGTAGGGCTGTGTTGGTTGACACGGCTCTGCAATATTGCGTGGACATCGGGGGCAGTTCCCTTGGATTGGCAGACCGGGGTGGTGGTCCCCCTCTTTAAAAAGGGGGACCACAGAGTGTGTTCCAACTATAGGGGGATCACACTTCTGAGCCTCCCTGGTAAGGTCTATTCGGGGGTCCTGGAGAGGAGGGTCCGACGGATAGTCGAACCTCGGATCCAGGAGGAACAATGCGGTTTTCGTCCTGGCCGTGGAACACTGGACCAGCTCTACACCCTCGGCAGGGTCCTGGAGGGTGCGTGGGAGTTCGCCCAACCGGTCTACATGTGCTTTGTGGACTTGGAGAAGGCATTCGACCGTGTCCCTCGGGGTGTCCTGTGGGGGGTACTCCGGGAGTATGGGGTACCAGACCCTTTGATACGGGCTGTTAGGTCCCTATATGAACGGTGTCAGAGTCTGGTTCGCATTGCCGGCAGTAAGTCGGACTCATTTCCGGTGAGAGCTGGACTCCGCCAAGGTTGCCCTTTGTCACCGGTCCTGTTCATAATGTTTATGGACAGGATTTCTAGGCGCAGCCAAGGTGTTGAGGCGATCCGTTTTGGTGACCTCAGGATCGGGTCTCTGCTCTTCGCAGATGATGTGGTCTTGTTGGCTTCATCCGAACGTGATCTACAGCTCTCGTTGGAGCGGTTCGCAGCCGAGTGTGAAGCGGCTGGGATGAGGATCAGCACCTCCAAATCCGAGACCATGGTCTTGAGCCGGAAAAGGGTAGAGTGCCTTCTCCGGGTCGGGGATGAGGTCCTTCCTCAAGTGGGGGAGTTTAGGTATCTGGGGGTCTTGTTCACGAATGAGGGAAAAATGGAGCGGGAGATCGATGGACGGATTGGTAAGGCGTCTGCAGTTATGCGGGCGCTGTACCGGTCTGTCGTGGTGAAGAGAGAGCTGAGCCGAAAGGCAAAGCTCTCAATTTACCGGTCGATCTACGTTCCTACCCTCATCTATGGTCACGAACGCTGGGTGGTGACCGAAAGAACGAGATCGCGGATACAGGCGGCTGAAATGAGTTTCCTCCGTAGGGTGGCTGGGCTCTCCCTTAGAGATAGGGTGAGAAGCTCGGTCATCCGGAGGGGGCTCAGAGTAGAGCCGCTGCTCCTCCACATCGAGAGGAGCCAGTTGAGGTGGCTTGGGCATCTGGTCAGGATGCCTCCTGGACGCCTCCCTGGTGAGGTGTTCTGGGCACGTCCCACCGGGAGGAGACCCAGGGGAAGACCCAGGACCCGCTGGAGGGATTATGTCTCCCAGCTGGCCTGGGAACGCCTCGGGATTCCTCCCGAGGAGCTGGCCCAAGTAGCCGGGGAGAGGGAAGTCTGGGCCTCTTTGCTTAGGCTACTGCCCCCGCGACCCGACCCCGGATAAGCGGAAGATGATGGATGGATGGATGGATGGATAGACGACTGGAGCCTCCCATGTACTACTGCTCTCTAATATGAACCCCTTTTCTAGAAATGTCTGTAGCAGGGAACGCAGTTCTTGATAAAGGCTGGGGGGCACAGTTCGGTACCTCTCTCGTGAGGGGGGATTATCGCCTGTCGGTATCTGATGCAAAACAGCGCTTGTTTCCCCAAAATCCTCTTTATGCTGCGCAGACACACTTCCATTTTGCGAGCAGCTGGTTCACTTGGTCCTGTTGTTGTTGAAAAGAAGGGAGACCTCCTGCAGTGCCGTCCTCTGCCAGTTCCTGCACTATTCTCACCCCCACTTCAACTTCCCCGTCAATGTGCTCCTGCAATACAAGCATACATTACCATGAAACTGATCAGGTGAAATGTGACACACTTGTGCCAATGGCTGACGTTGTGGGATCTCGATCGGATAAGGGTGGGGGTTGTATACTCTTATAGGGAGTTTGTTTTTCACCACTTCAGCCACCGAGTGGGCCACCTGCCACTCTGTTTCTACATCCACTCACTCCACCAAAGCAGTGTAAGTTGCCTTACCAGAGTCCCCAGGAACCACATTACCATCTCAGTCTCTGGGGGCACCACCTGGGGCTGCTGTTTGGTCAGACAGGTGGTGATCAGTTGGTCTTCTGTGGGGCCCACTGATAGGGCCCTTTGACAGCAGGCAAATGCTCAATCCCACTCCTGGTGTAAGCGTGCAGGAACAGCTGACCTGAAAACCTGTAATCCAGGATGCTGGCCATCATTAAGAGCCCCCCATACTGGTTCAATGACATTCATTCCAAGCAACCCATATTCCACTCCCATACAGTCGTCAGACCCAATCAATACTCCTCGCTGTGGGACTTCGACACCCCCAACTTTGAAATCCAGCATTACATAACCAACATAAGGGATGCATAGACCATTGGCTGCTTTTACCTTCAGCCAGCAAATGTCTGCTTTGCCTTTTGTTTGCTTGTTTTGAAAATGTATTGAAAAATGTCTCGCTAAAAAGGGTTACCTGGGATCCTGTATCCAGGAGGCAAGGGATAGTCTCTCCTCCAGCTATAACTTCCACGGTTGGACATTGTCCAATGAAGGAGGGCTTAGGTGGCATCTCATTCTTTAGCTGTCCGTCCACTCGCCCTACAGTGGCCAGACCCGAGGGTTTAAAGGCAATTGGGTCTGCTGACGCTGAGGGCAGTCCCGACGGAGGTGCCCTGGTTGTCCACAATATAAGCTAATAGGGCGCCCCTGTTCATCCCAGCGAGGGCGAGCCATTGGACGTCAGAATCAGAATCAGCTTTAATGGCCAAGTATGACACATACAAGGAATTTGACTCCGGCAACTTTTCTCTCCAGTACAGAACTTAAATAAGTGAAATTAAAACGGAAATAAAAATAAATACAAATAAATAATAAAGGATAATATATACACCAAACCAGGGTTATTGTACAGTAAGTATATACAGCAGTGCAGAGTTTTAGTTTATTGTTCATGTGAATGGACTCAGACTCTGTGACTATTCAGAGTTCATCAGAGCGACAGCCTGGGGGAAGAAACTGTTCTTATGTCGGGTGGTTTTGGCGTACAAAGATCTGTAACGCCGGCCTGAGGGGAGGAGCCTAAACAGATTGTGGCCAGGGTGTGAGGGGTCAGTGGTGATTTTTCTGGCCCGCTTCCTGACCCTGGCCCGGAATAGGTCCTCAATGGAGGGAAGATCAGTACCTATGATCCTCTCTGAGGACCTGACTGTTCTCTGCAGTCTGTCCTTGTCTTGCCTGGTGGCGGATCCGAACCATACAGAGATGGATGAGGTCAGGACAGACTGGACTATTGCTGTGTAGAATATGGTCAGCAGTTCCTGAGGCAGGTTGAACTTTCTGAGCTGACGCAGAAAGTACAGCCTTTGATGGGCCTTCTTCCTTGTAGAGTCAATGTGGGAGGTCCACTTCAGGTCCCGTGTGATGGTGGATCCTAGGAACCTGAAAGACTCCACTGTGGGGACTGACCTGTTGGTGATTATGAGAGGAGATGTTGATGGGGGTCTCTTCCTGAAATCCACTGTCATCTCCACAGTTTTGAGCGGGTTTAGCTCCAGGTGGTTCTGACTGCACCAGAGGACCAGCTGTTCCACCTCCCTTCTGTATGCAGACTCGTCGCCGTCACGGATGAGTCCAATGACGGTGGTGTCATCTGCAAACTTCAGGAGTTTCACAGAAGGGTCTCTTGACGTGCAATCAGTGGTGTAAAGGGAGAAAAGCAGTGGGGAGAGAACACATCCCTGGGGGGCGCCGATGCTGAGGGACTGGGTGCTGGATATGAAGTTACCCAGTTTCACCTGCTGCCTTCTGTCAGTCAGGAAACTGGTAATCCACTGACAGGTGGAGGGAGGCACGGTGAGCTGGGACAGTTTTTGGTGAAGGAGCTCTGGGACGATGGTGTTGAATGCAGAGCTGAAGTCCACAAACAGGACACGAGCATAGGTACCTGCAGAGTCTAGGTGGTGCAGGATGTAGGTGAGAGCCATGTTGACCGCATCATCCACTGACCTGTTTGCTCTATAGGCGAACTGCAGGGGGTCTAGCAGGGGATCCGTGATTTCCTTCAGGTGGGACAGCTCCAGTCGCTCAAAGGATTTCATGACCACAGATGTCAGGGCGACTGGTCTGTAGTCATTTAATCCTGTGACAGGGGACTTCTTGGGAACCGGGATGATGGTGGAGCGTTTGAGGCAGGAGGGGACCTCACACAGCTCCAGGGAGTTATTGAAGATCTGAGTGAAGATGGGAGCCAGCTGGTCAGCACAGACTTTCAGACAGGACGGAGACACTCCATCAGGACCTGATGCCTTCTTAATCCTCTGTCTCTGAAATAGTTGGGGCACATCCTGTTCACAGATCGTCAGCGCAGGCAGGGGGGTGTGCTTGTCCAAAGGCTCCCCCTGGTTGAAAAGAGGCTGGCCTACTGCTCCTCAGTTCCTCCTTTAACCCATTTCCCAGCTTTGTGACCAGCTTTATAAGTTCAGCTCTGGTCTGGTCTTTCCACTGAGTGAAGGTGTCAGCCTTGGGCACAGTGGTGACTTGGTTGGATTGGTGCTCACAGTCTTCACCCCAACCTTCCCTCTCCAACTCGTTAGCTTCCTGAAACAGCTCAGAGGAAGTCATGTTAGGATTTCCTGTCTTTGTAGTTCCTTTTTCAGTGGTCCCATTTGTAGACTGACAATCAGTCGGTCTCTCAGAGTAGTCTCTTGGCGGGCTGTCCCGTCTGGTTCTGCCACCCTCCATCGATGAAAAGCTTCCAGTATACGAAGGCTAAAATCACTTAGCGATTTACCACTGCCTTGCCTTATGCTAGAAAAAATCACACGGAGGTCAGCAGCAGATGAGGTCCCCCCATACAGCCTGTTCAGGAAATCAATTATTTTGTCTGCTGTGTTCTTCAGAATCAGATACAGTACAACCTGTCCAAGATCATTACAAACAACAACAACAACAAACAGATCCAGGCCACTGTTGGGCATGCAGCCACCGAGAAGCGCTCCCGTTTATGAAACATAGAAAAGTACACATCTGGTAGGTGGAGGGTTCCACGGTGAGGGGAAAAAAACGCTCACCTGTGTTGTGGGTCCGTACAGCACTCACAACGCAGGTAATTGAAAAAACCACACCAACAAACATTTAAGCACATATTCAGACATTAACAATGACACATCAGGAGGGATGGGCAGGTATGAGCTCCAGTCCACAGGGTAACGCGCTGCTATCGAGGCGCGCTGTTATCCAGCTTCCTGTTGCAGGAGAGAAATTGAGGAGACAGCGAGACGGTGAGTGTGAATGTGAGTGTGTATAACCATGTCGGTGTGTGCGTCAGTAGATGCAGGTGTACGGGGGAGAGGAGACTCTGTTGACATTCTTCTCAGGGGCATTTGATTAGGACCAGGTTGAAGGTCTTCATGGGAGCCAAAATATAAATTGTTTGGATTGCAGGGAGAGATCAAATATTCCTTTCTGTCCCTTCAGTCTGTCAGTGGTTTCTTTTTTAGTCTAATTCAGCCAAATTGTAGTTCAAATTAAAGTTCAAATCCAAATTATTTCCCAGATTAATAGTTCCAAATCCAATTAATTTCCAGTTGCCCCAATCCACACCGACAGTTTCTCCAAGTCCGATGACAAATTGCGGATGAGTCCCAGAGCGCCGGCCAGATCGCCTCTTACAGCGTCTGTTCTGCGTCCCAGCTCCCCCAGCATTTGGTTCTGAGTCCCATCAGTACGAATCAACGCATCCAGCTGTTCCTTCAGCCGTCCAATCGCTTCCAGAACAGTAACCAATCTCAACTGTGTTTCAGATCTTTGTTGCTCCATTTTACGGTAGTTCCAGTAACTGCCCATTCCAATCAGCAGAAACCCGATCACCATGATTGCGAATAGATATATATCTTCAGCATCCTCTTGGGAGAGTATTGACAGACACAAGGGCTGAAACTTTGTCCAAGCGTCCAGCACGTAGCCCGCCGGATACGTCTCCGCAGGACACCCCGGTTGACCCTTGCCGGTGCTTCGTAGAGTTGAGTAGATTTTATCAATAGCATTCAGAGACCAGCTGACAATTTCCATCTTCGCTTCTTCAGTTTGGTTTCGGAGAAAATTGCCATAAGATACTCCAGATTGAGGCACAGGAGACAGAGAGCTGTGGGATAAGACACAGGAGGAGGAGGGAGGGAAAAAAGCGACCGTCCTCGCTGAGAGCTGAGCAGAATGGTTATTTTGTTCATCCAGCAGCTGGATTTTCCGTTTAGCATCCCCTTCTGTAGCACTGAGCAAGAAATCGACTTTTTCTTCTTCGGCAAGATTCTGAGCCCGGAGAAGGGCTTTCATCTGATTGGCCCAGTCCCCATACTTGAAACCATCACTCTTACCATTAAATTTTGGGGCCCAAGGCACACCCATAAACCATGGCCGTGTTGCATTAAAAGCCACTGGTCCAGGTGCTCTTACTCATGACTGCACACTTAACCCAGAGATCCTGCCGACAACGGCCAAAAAGTGTCACAGGTTTCTTTTCTCTCCGGGAAAACAAGTAGGGAGAGTCAGCGATTTAGTTCAAAAGTTTATTCACCAGGCAGGTTAATAAAAAACGTCAACCGGGGGATGGCGATAGGGCACAGTCTTTAAAAGAGTCTTTAAAAAAAGAGTCTTTACCAGGGATTCCAAGAGTCATCCAAGAAGTCTTCCAATGCTCCACTGCATATAAGGGGAATAGAGAGGGGGAATAGCAGCTTCCAACCAGCACACTGTCCTCTGCTTCTGCTGCCGCTGCCGCCTCTGTGATTCCTCTCCTTTTGGCCATGCTCTGCTTCCTCCTTTTCATCTGTTTGGGAAAGTGATTAGTGGTTGCAGGTGTGCTAGGTTGTCACAAGGGGAGGTCATTCAGCCACACAGGAGAGAAGAGAACTTCCAAATAATTCACAAAAAAAAAGATGCACTGCAAAACACATAAAACGGTCTGTCCTGGTCATCATGTGACATTCACACACAGAGGGGTTCTACTAGATAAAAGGCTGATTTTAAACAGAGACTAATTTAAAATACACGCCACACATTTCTCCTTTCAGTAAAAAAATGTAATAATCCATAAATGATTTTCCTTTAACTAAAGCTTTCTGTTGGTCTCCCAGATAAAATCCAATAAAAACAGGTTGGACCTGATCAAAATGTAAAAAAGGGGGAGGTGTGAAAATGATTTGTTGGTATGAAAACTTTCAGCTCCATGTTGTTTCAGTTTCATGGTTCTGTACCATGGAGATCTGTATTTGTTGAAAGCAACTTTAAAAAAAAAATTCTTTATCAAACATTAATAAAGAACAAAAACAGGTTAAATCACAAGCAAAGGACATGAGTACAATTTTCTTTAACAAAGTATCTTTGACAACAAAAGAGAGATGTTCAGTTGAAAAATGTTTTATTTTTAAAAAGAAAAAAAGAAAAAGAGTATTCAATTGATTCCTTTTGAAATAAAGGCATTTAAGAAACTTAGATTTCTAATAGCTTTTAGGTTAGTTGAATCTTTCAAAGTATTAAGATAGATTCTTATTTTAGCCTTAAATTTGGATAAAGGAGTGAGATTTAATCAAATTGTTTTTATCCCTAAAGAAAATAACGTCTCCTACTTGTAATTTAACATTGATACCAAGGCAAAATGAAAATAAATGTTCTATCTCAAGCCAAAAGTATTTAACAAATATACATTCATAGAAGAGGTGTGGAATTGCCGCTGTAGCTGAATTATAGAATGTACAGGAATCATCTATGTCTCTTTTATATATTTTTAAAAAATATTTTGTAGGATATATCTGGTGAATTATTTTGAAATGAACCTCCTTAATTTTGTTAATGAACTTATATTTATCAGCATAAGTCCATATCATTGACCAAATTGATATCAGTCATTATATTGAGCCAAATAGAACTGGCATCTAGGAATCATTTGTGAATGAGCTATATATCGGAGGAATTTATTATTACATTTTTTTTCCAGAATTCTGAGTCTATTAATGAAAAGGTCTTTTGGTAACTACTGTAAATTTGGTCCTTTCCCATCTTGCAAAGGTCTAATAAAACCAACCGGAATTGCATGAAAAACTATGGAGTATTCCTTCACAGATATTGGAATATTAAAGGTTTTCAGAAACGCTGTATATGTACACAGATGACCGTTTTCATTTATAAATTTAGAGACATAATAATAATTTTGAGACCATTTTTCATAGAATATTTTTTTTTTTTACATTTAATGAATTTGTTATTCCAAATCAGATATTTGTGTGGGAAAAAATTATATATGCAAATAAGACGCCATCGTAATAAAGCCTGTTAGACAAGTTAACAGAAATTTTGTTGACATCAAAATCACAATGTAAAAGAAACTCAATTCCTCCCACTTTTTCGAAGATAAGGTTTGGTATCAAATACCATATTTTATTCTGGTTATTTATGGAATACTTAATCCAATTAATCTTAAAAAATGTATTTGAGGTATTAAAATCTAACATATTTAGACCTCCTTATTAAAAGGATAAATAATAGTTCTGCTTAAATAGTGAGATTTATTCTTCCAGACAAAGTTATAGAGAGCAGAATCAAAACTTTTTATGAAAGATTTGGGAACATCTAACGCTTTTGATGGATATACTTATCCAGACATACCTTCGGTTTTTGACAAGAGAATTCTGCCTAAGATCTCTCATAAGCCATTAATCAAATCACTGCTTAATTTTTGAAATTTAATGCTGGAAATTTACTTTCTCAGACTGATCACAACATATATTGATACCAAAGTAATTTACTTCATGGTTAACAGGAATGCCTTCAATTTCATGGTGGAAATTGTCCTCTTTAAGAGGAAATGGGACACATTTTTTATTTATTTATAATAAGCCCGTAATCTTTATAATCAGTCAAGTCAAGGATCAATCTAATGTTTTTGCTTATGAGTCTTCCTTGCATAAAGCTTGATTGACATTCATTAATGATAACATCTAGGCAAGGCTTAAAACTTTCTGCCAAAATAGTATTTTTGAACCGTTATTAATTGATCTCCAATATTCATTGTATCTTTATTAGGTTTAGGTACTAGTGTAATCAAGCCTCGACTTAATGTTGGGGGGAGAACAACATGTCTTGAAAGCAATTTATATGTTAGATTTTCCTCTGAACACAACGTCATATAGCGGCATGACGTCAATGAACAAACTTAGTGCAAATAGAGCGGCTCAGCCAATAGGAACACACTACCGCACCTTTACCCAATCAGCATTAAACTGTCGACAAGGCGGGTCTACTTTCAGCCAATCACTACAGGAGGATATGTGACGCACTTCCGTCAGCTGTTCTTGTTTTTGCTGCTGTTTTCCCCCGGTGCGGGTTCTGGATGTCCGACCCGTTTAGAGAGCCGCTTCAAGCCGAATCTGAGCGTTCACCCATCGGCTAAAGCAGCGCCAGCCCGCCGCTGTCCGACACGCAGCTACCCCTCCACATTTCCTCTGAGCTGGAGCCGTCCTCCGCCGCAGACATCGAGCGAAGAGGCGCCACCGATCCCGGGCCTCCAGTCCAGTTCGGAGGGGGGGAAGGAGGTCGCTGGGAAGCAGGATGGAGGTCGCGGACGGAGCGGGCCAACCGGGCCGCCAGTTCGGCTGCGCCTCTTTCAACCAAGACTCCACGTAAGCTAGCGGCGCAGCGTGGATGAGTCATCTGCAGACCCATCCACGGTGATAGGTCCTTAGAGCTGATGGTCCAGCCCAGCAGTCTGTCCAGAACCAGTGAGTTCTGCTGGAGAACTCATCTGGAGCTTAGTACCAGCTGGTGGAACAGTCCCAGTTGGTTTACCATCATTTGGACTGGCATGAAACTTACTGCATGAACACTCACACCTCCTCTGGCTCCTCGGGTTCTTTTGGGCCACAGAATGTCCACAGAACAGGCAGAGCATTATGACCACTGAGAGATGAGGGGTCTGACCCTGATTATCTCCTCAGTATGGCTCCTGTTAGAGGGAGGGTTCACTGGGACATAAGGGAACATTTTGTCCTCAGACTTGAGCTGGATCAGAACATCTGCAGAACTGCTCCCATCGGCAGTGGTCAGTATTAGAGATGCTCATCATTTCCAGCTCAGTCAGAACTGGAATATCAGTGAGTGCAACATCACTGGGGCTACATAGACAGCTTAGCGACAGACATCAGGAAGCTCTGGGAACATGTTTGGGTCATTGAGCTGATCGCAAATAAAGCCATCAGGAAAATGGGAAGACATCAGCTTACAAATATTAGAATAGAATAAACCTTTAAATGTCCAGCAAGTGGAAATTTGGTCATAACAGCAGCAGAAAAACACATATACAAACAGAACAGAAACACAAACAATTTTTACAGAAGAAAAAATATTTACATCATGTACAATAGTAACAAAAACAGAGTTATTAATGTCAAGTACTGATAAAGTGGTAAACCCAGGTTGTAGTGTGCAAACAGAGCAGAATACTGAAATATGTTTAAATAATAGAATATTTAGAAAAGTACAGATTATACATCATGTGCATTAGAATATTATTATGACATTACAAAAATCTTTAATATTTTATTATATATTCTATATATTATAATATATGTTATCTCTAATATATATATATTTTTTAGTAGTGCATTAATAAGGGCTTCTTCAGTTTTGCTGCAACACAGACTGCTACAGGAAATCTTTCCTGCCAACAGCCATAATCATCTACAACAACTCCTTCAAGAATGAATTGGTATAAACTACAACAATATTTAATTCTCTCTGAGATCAATGCAGTATTTTTGAAAATTAATTAATAAACTCATGACACTATTACATAATATGGCAAATGATGACGTTTTTTTTCTAAGCTTATGCAGCTTTAGTAGCCTGACGTAGCCATACTCAATTCTAATCAGAAAGTGAGTCTGATACTGCGCCAGTGGGCTGGGATTATGGGGCGTGTTTTAACCGAACCAGGATAAAAATGCCTCTGCTTCAATTGGATAGACCTATAATTAGGGATGTGTATTAGCAAGAATCTGGCGATACGATATGTATCATGATACAAAGGGGATGATACGATATAGTGCGATATATCACGGTACCATGACTAAGACCATATATTTTTTTTTATACAAACAGATTTAACTGTAGAAAAGCTGTCACAACATTCTGTTTTTATTACTAGATCTAGTTGATCCACAGGAACAAAGAAGGTGAAAACAGCCACTAACTACCAGTCATAATTTTAATTTTATGAAATAAAGTACTGTAATTTTTAATGTTTTAATTGAAATTCTTAAAAAACAAAAATCGATTCTTTGCTTTTGAATATCAATACAATATCATGACATAAAATATCGCAAAAATATTGGCATATCAATATTTTCTCACATCCCTACCTATAGCCAATCAGAGCAACGGAAGTGTGTGACGTTGCTCTGGGCGTTATCTGTTGCTCTCTTTTAAAATGAATGTGCTGTGGATATCTTCTAGAACAGAGTCGATGGCAGAATCTACACATCTCAGTTCTGCAGCGGCAGCCATCGTTGTTGTAAACAAATTCAACCCAGGCGCTCTTTGGTGACGTGGTTGATTATGTTACTGTTGTTCACCTGTTAATCATCATAAGCCCGTTTTGATTGGTCCAAACAGATCTTGTTCGGGCATAATTGCTCCTCAACAGCAGAATGCCAGACTGAACTTCCAGACCATGTTGTGGGCGGGACTTCGGCTTCACCCAGGCTACAGCTTTAGAGGATATTTGTCTGGCATGTTGGGGTTAACTCAGAGTACCTTCCCAGGCCGTGTAACGGACGGTAGAAAAGCTGGTCCTAGCTTCTGTTCTGGTTTGGAATGGAAGAGGTTTGGACTTGACCTCCAAAGCCTGGATTAGAATGGGGAACCCTAGCAGAGGCTAAAGATCTACCGCTAACATCTGGGAGTCAAGCCTTGTGGATCAACAGTTTTATACTACGCTTTGCACCACAATCCTTGCATTAAATCTGATCCATTTTGACATTTTCCAACAACTGTGGGGCTGATTTATCAAGATTCCTGATAATGACCACAAAATTACCTGCAGCGCTAAAAATGCACGTGAGCGGCTTGTCCTTAATTTGCGGGCGATTTACTAAGATTGCATGAGCAATTCTTAACAGGCGCAAGCAGCCGTATTGAAATGAGGAGCTTGCAGCTGCTAATGCAAGCTGCACCACGGCTAGAGAGAGGAGGAATAATGCGCATGGATCCATGATGCATCTTTGGCACAAAAATTAGGCTAAAATTCTGTGAATTCGGTTTTTCATTTGTCAGTAATAAATGTAATTCATACGGTGTACAAGTGCTGCTCTCTGCATGCACACATCGTATTGCAGGGTTCGACTGATTAAAACTGCAGCACGTCTGAATTTTGTTTCTAAAATGTCATATATATCATGCCAATTATCATTGTGGTATTGTATATGATTACTACATTTTATTAATTGGACTCCAGGAAGGTTAAGCGCTATGTGAGAAAATAATGAGGATCCACTAGGATCATGTGATCTCAGCGTGAAGAGAGCGCAGTG
This sequence comes from Apricaphanius iberus, assembly GCA_028564705.1. Taxonomy (NCBI): domain Eukaryota; kingdom Metazoa; phylum Chordata; class Actinopteri; order Cyprinodontiformes; family Aphaniidae; genus Apricaphanius; species Apricaphanius iberus. The sequence continues at coordinate 217,536 of JAPXFQ010002803.1, read as the reverse complement.
AGTTATGATGCATCTTTGGGGGAAAGCAGGTAAATATTTACATAACTCTCATGTTTATGGCCATTAGAGTGTTAATTACTCTTTAGTGTTTATATTGTGTGTGAATGACATTTTTCGTTTGTCAATAATAAACATGTTGAATGTGGTAGCGCAAAAATAAGACATGCTTTTTAGAAGTGCTAAAAATAGACGCTAAAATAGCCGGTGCTAACATTGTTATGCTTAGTAAATCACACTGCGCCTGGAACGCCTACTTATTGGCCTATTCTCCTCCCTATATTAAACGTCTTCATCAACGTATTCAACGTATTCATCAAGAGCAAAAGTACTAAATGGATTGCGTGTGTCTTGCTGTGGGTTTAACAGGCACAATGCTCTCTGTGCCGTGTTGATACATCAGCCTCAGCCTGTTTTTGCGTTGCTGTGCGGTTTGTGCGGGTTTTAACAAGTGCATCCGTTGATAAATCAGGCGTTTAGTGTTTTATGACGGTTTTATCTGATGGACCAACACAAAGTAGTTCTTGCTTCTGAATTGGAAGGACAATACTCACTTTGGGATTGTAGGAAACTTTTGTAATTCCTATAACCTTTTCAGGAACCCGGCTGTTTTTTTGTGCGTTCGGACAGATGAGAGCTAGGGACCACAGCCTTAAGTTCCTAGAACCATTTTAGCTTCTACTCTGAGGCAGGGTCTTTTCATGGTTCCATCAGAATTCATATGATATAGTCCTTCCAGAGGGACAGCCAGGCTGAACATGAAGCCAGAGGCATTATGAGGTGGTTCAGATCCGGGTTCAGACCCGGATAACTGGAGTCCAGTATGTTGTAGATGTGGTCCTGCTTCATCACAGCTGGTTCTGAATGATCTTTGGAGAGGTCCGTTTGTTAGCCATTCATTTGATTCAGTCCCTTGGGACTGACTTTGGACGATCAAAGCCAGTCATTAAAGGCAGGTTTCATGTAGAACATGAATGAAACAGAGTGGTTACAGTGGGACAGACTGAGCCACTCCACTGACTGAGGACCTTCATGGCTGAATGCTGAAGCCTTGGGGCCCTAGAAGGAGATCAGCTGGCTTTGTGTGTCAGTCCATACCTTCCTGCCCTGTCTCCTCCTGCTTCTTAACAGGTACAAACCTGCTAAACTTCCCACAGATTCTGGAATATTCCCCTTTCCCTGGAAAGTTACTGGATCTGTTCTGGGGAGAAAGCAGTTCTCTGATGCAGGAAGACGGCAAAACTCCCGAGTCAGCATTAGGAAGCTGAAACTGTAAGGCAGGATGGAGTTGATTAGCAGTCTATCTTGGCCAAGCTCCCATAAACGTACCCCAGACTTCTAACACACTTTTGTTTGGATCATATCCGGTATCCAGAACCGGGACAGACCCGATGAGAACTGCTTTTGCTCCGTTTGTAAAGCATCAACCCTACGTCTTCCAGGCTGGTGTGTGTTTCTGACTGATACCTGCCTGGATGGTTTTGGACTGCTTCTTACCAGGATGACCTCCATGACCTGGATCATGTAGGGCTTTCTCAGTCAGAGGACTGAAGACCTACTTCACTCTACATTCAGTCATTCATAAACATGTTGGAGGAGGTCTCTGGCTTCTTTTTGTTTCAACTCTACCTCCTGTGCTCAGCTTGTGTCTATAGCAGCAGATTTACAGAGGATTTATTTCTAACTAGGACTTCAACGGTTAATTTTCAGCATGTTTTATTTTTGGTGCTATAACAATATATGTAATAGAATTCATTGTTTTCAGATACTTCTATCAGATATACATGCTGTGTCCAGCAATATTGCCTTAACATTACATTTATGACCCTGTCCCTTCCGGTTAACCTCATTTTGGAGTTTAAAAAGCTGCACATGATTACTTTTTTTATGACTAGACTGAAAAGCGGCTTTCATCACATCAGTCTTGAACAGTCTGGACGTCTAATGGTTGTGTGTGTTACAGGTCACTGGCGTTGGGAACCAGGACTGGCTACAAGCTTTTTTCTCTGACCTCTGTTGAAAAACTGGACTGCATCCATGAGAGTGGTCAGTAGCTTTTACACTGCAAATTCCTTGTAGCTTGGCAAGATTTATTATCCTAAATCTACCCAAATTATAATCTCCATCTCGTTTTGAGCAGTACGAGCTAGCTTCCAGTTTCATGTTTTAGATGATTAGACTTGTTTCAAGTAAATGTTACTTCTTTCTTATTAAGTCTGTATATCTAAAACGTAACTATTTTACATTTATTCCAAGCAAAAATAGTTTTCAAATGCCATTTAAAACAAAACTCTTTCTCAAAATAAGAAACTTTTATTGATTTTCAATTATTTTTACATTATTTAGTTCAATAAATTATTCTTATTTCAGGAGATGTTAGTAAGAAAAAATTACTTACTGCATGGAGAGATAATTTCAAATAAAATAAAATTTCACTAAAGACAAGTTTATTTTACTAGTATTAAAGCGGTAGGTTTTTGCAGTGTACTCAGTTTGAGCTACACTTCCATCCTTGGGCAAGGCTGAATTTTCTTTTTCAAATCAAACAAGAGTATATATTTAAAAGTGTCCAGTAGAAATGCACCAATCAGGGTTTTACGGGTCGATCCAGATCTTCTGATTCCAGGTTTCTACCAAGGGACTACAACACATTCAAACCTACTTTGTTTATATTCAGCAATAAGTATAAACCCTCCATATGATCATCTCACATGATCAATATCTTTCATATGTATTTTGATAAAACCTCAATACTGAGAAATTTCCTGTTATTCAATGTGATGGTGCTACTAAAAAGTTGCATACATCTGTTTCTTTTGCCAGGCCATTTTTAAGCCTGAACTCACAAAGGAAAATGAGTGTTCTGTACTGTAGCTCCTGAACTTATTTCTACTGTTTTTAATACAGAATGCAGTCAACCATTGTAAATTTCATAATGACATTCATTAGTTTCATATTAATGTAATACAGAACCATTACTGTTTAGAGTTAGGATTCACTTAGTGTTTTTCTGATTATGGGATCAGCTTAGCTATTAAATATAACCTGAGTGAAGTATGGTTGGATGAATATTCATTCTTCATATATATATATATATATATATATATATATATATATATATATATATATATATATAATATAATATAAACACACACGGTGGGGGAAGTAATTATTTGACCTCTCAAAGATTTTTTTTCCAATGACAAAGAAATAAAAAGTCTGAGAACTGTATTATATTAGTGGTAGGTTTATATTAACAGTGACAGATAGCACATCAAAAGGAAAATTGAAAAAATAACTCAAATAAAACATAGAAACTAATTAGCATTTAATTAAGTGAAATAAGTATTTGAACCCCTACCAACCATTAAGAGTTCTGGTTCTGTTGGTGGTTAGACACTCCTACTCAATTAGTCCCTCTCATTAAAGACACCTGTCTTATCTAGTCGCCTGTATAAAGACACCTGTCCTAACTAGTCACCTGTATAAAGACACCTGTCCTAACTAGTCACCTTTATAAAGACATCTGTCCTAACTAGTCACCTTTATAAAGACATCTGTCCTAACTAGTCACCTGTATAAAGACACCTTTCTTAACTAGTCACCTGTACAAAATACACCTGTCCTAACTAGTCACTTGTATAAATACACCTGTCTTAATAGTCACCTATACAAAATACACCTGTCCTAACTAGTCACCTGTATAAAGACACCTGTCCTAACCAGTCACCTGTATAAAATACACCTGTCTTTACTAGTCACCTGTATAAAGACACCTGTCCTAACTATTCACCTGTATAAAGACACCTGTCCTAACTAGTCACCTGTATAAAGACACCTGTCTTAACCAGTCACCTGTATAAAGACACCTGTCCTAACCTAACTAGTCACCTGTATAAAGACACATGTCCTAACTAGTCACCTGTATAAAGACACCTGTCCTAACTAGTCGCCTTTATAAAGACATCTGTCCTAGCTAGTCACCTGTATAAAGACACCTGTCCTAACTAGTCACCTGTATAAATACACCTGTCCTAACTAGTTACCTTTATAAAGACACCTGTCTTAACTAGTCACCTGTATAAAGACACCTGTCCTAACCAGTCACCTGTATAAAGACATCTGTCTTAACTAGTCACCTTTATAAAGGCACTTGTCTTTACTAGTCACCTGTATAAAGACAGCTTTCTTAACTAGTCACCTTTATAAAGGCATCTGTCTTAACTAGTCGCCTGTATAAAATACACCTGTCTTTACTAGTCGCCTGTATAAAATACACCTGTCTTTACTAGTCACCTGTATAAAGACATCTTTCTTAACCAGTCACCTGTATAAAGACACCTGTCTTAACCAGTCACCTTTATAAAGACATCTGTCCTAACTAGTCACCTGTATAAAGACACCTGTCTTAACCAGTCACCTGTATAAAGACACCTGTCCTAACTAGTCACCTTTATAAAGACATCTGTCCTAACTAGTCACCTGTATAAAGACACCTGTCTTAACCAGTCACCTTTATAAAGACATCTGTCCTAACTAGTCACCTGTATAAAGACCCCTGTCTTAACTAGTCACCTGTATAAAGACACCTGTCCTAACTAGTCACCTGTATAAAGACATCTGTCCTAACTAGTCACCTGTATAAAGACACCTGTCTTAACTAGTCACCTGTATAAAGACACCTGTCTTAACTAGTCACCTGTATAAAGACATCTGTCCTAACTAGTCACCTGTATAAAGACACCTGTCTTAACTAGTCACCTGTATAAAGACACCTGTCCTAACTAGTCACCTGTATAAAGACACCTGTCTTAACTAGTCACCTGTATAAAGACACCTGTCCTAACCAGTCACCTGTATAAAATACACCTGTCTTTACTAGTCGCCTGTATAAAGACACCTGAATTAACTAGTCACCTGTATAAAGACACCTTTCTTAACCAGTCACCTGTATAAAGACACCTGTCCTAACTAGTCGCCTGTATAAAGACACCTGTCTTAACTAATCACTGTATAAAGACACCTGTCCTAACTAGTCACCTGTATAAAGACACCTGTCTTAACTCGTCGCCTGTATAAAGAAACCTGTCCTAACTAGTCGCCTGTATAAAGACACCTGTCTTAACCAGTCACCTGTATAAAGACATCTGTCCTAACTAGTCGCCTGTATAAAGACACCTGTCTTAACTAGTCACCTGTATAAAGACACCTGTCTTAACCAGTCACCTTTATAAAGACATCTGTCCTACCTAGTCACCTGTATAAAGACCCCTTTCTTAACTAGTCACCTGTATAAAGACACCTGTCTTAACCAGTCACCTTTATAAAGATATCTGTCCTAACTAGTCACTTGTATAAAGACACCTGTCTTAACTAGTCACCTGTATAAAGACACCTGTCTTAACCAGTCACCTTTATAAAGACATCTGTCCTAACTAGTTGTTAAGCACTGTCTCTAGTCATGTATAAGACACCTGTCTAACTAGTCCCTGTATAAAGACACTGTCTAAGTCACCTATAAAGACACTGTCCCTAGTCACCTGTATAAAGACCCCTGTCTTAACTAGTCACCTGTATAAAGACACCTGTCTTAACCAGTCACCTTTATAAAGACATCTGTCCTAACTAGTCACCTGTATAAAGACACCTGTCTTAACTAGTCACCTGTATAAAGACACTGTCCTAACTAGTCACCTTATAAGACATTCCTACTAGTCATCTGTATAAAGACACCTGTCTTAACTAGTCACCTGTATAAAGACACCTGTCCTAACTAGTCACCTGTATAAAGACATCTGTCCTAACTAGTCACCTGTATAAAGACACCTGTCTTAACTAGTCACCTGTATAAAATACACCTGTCTTAACTAGTCACCTTTATAAAGGCACTTGTCTTAACTAGTCACCTGTATAAAATACACCTGTCTTTACTAGTCACCTGTATAAAGACAGCTGTCTTAACTAGTCACCTTCATAAAGACATCTGTCCTAACTAGTCACCTGTATAAATACACCTGTCCTAAATAGTCACCTCTATAAAGACACCCGTCTTAACTAGTCACCTGTATAAAGACACCTGTCCTAACCAGTCACCTGTATAAAATACACCTGTCTTTACTAGTCACCTGTATAAAGACACCTGTCCTAACTAGTCACCTGTATAAAGACACCTGTCCTAACTAGTCACCTGTATAAAGACACCTGTCTTAACCAGTCACCTGTATAAAGACACCTGTCCTAACCTAACTAGTCACCTGTATAAAGACACATGTCCTAACCAGTCACCTGTATAAAGACACCTGTCCTAACTAGTCGCCTTTATAAAGACATCTGTCCTAGCTAGTCACCTGTATAAAGACACCTGTCCTAACTAGTCACCTGTATAAATACACCTGTCCTAACTAGTTACCTTTATAAAGACACCTGTCTTAACTAGTCACCTGTATAAAGAAACCTGTCCTAACCAGTCACCTGTATAAAATACACCTGTCTTAACTAGTCACCTTTATAAAGGCACTTGTCTTTACTAGTCACCTGTATAAAGACAGCTGTCTTAACTAGTCACCTTTATAAAGGCATCTGTCTTAACTAGTCACCTGTATAAAGACACCTGTCTTAACTAGTCGCCTGTATAAAATACACCTGTCTTTACTAGTCGCCTGTATAAAGACCCCTGAATTAACTAGTCACCTGTATAAAGACATCTTTCTTAACCAGTAACCTGTATAAAGACACCTGTCTTAACTAGTCACCTGTATAAAGACACCTGTCCTAACTAGTCGCCTGTATAAAGACACCTGTCTTAACTAGTCACCTGTATAAAGACACCTGTCTTAACTAGTCACCTGTATAAAGACACCTGTCTTAACTAGTCACCTGTATAAAGACACCTGTCTTAACCAGTCACCTTTATAAAGACATCTGTCCAACCTAGTCACCTGTATAAAGACCCCTTTCTTAACTAGTCACCTGTATAAAGACACCTGTCTTAACCAGTCACCTTTATAAAGACATCTGTCCTAACTATTCACTTGTATAAAGACACCTGTCTTAACTAGTCACCTGTATAAAGACACCTGTCTTAACTAGTCACTTGTATAAAGACACCTGTCCTAACTAGTCACCTGTATAAAGACACCTGTCTTAACCAGTCACCTGTATAAAGACACCTGTCCTAACTAGTCACCTGTATAAAGACACCTGTCTTAACCAGTCTCCTGTATAAAGACACCTGTCTTAACCAGTCACCTTTATAAAGACATCTGTCCTAACTAGTCATCTGTATAAAGACACCTTTCTTAACTAGTCACCTGTATAAAAACACCTGTCCTAACTAGTCACCTGTATAAAGACACCTGTCCTAACTAGTCACCTGTATAAAGACACCTGTCTTAACTAGTCACCTGTATAAAGATACCTGTCTTAACCAGTCACCTTTATAAAGACACCTGTCTAACTAGTCCTGTATAAATTCTAACTAGTCACCTGTATAAAGACACCTGTCTTAACTAGTCCCTGTATAAAACTGTCGTATAAAGACACCTGAATTAACTAGTCACCTGTATAAAGACATCTTTCTTAACCAGTAACCTGTATAAAGACACCTGTCCTAACTAATCACTTGTATAAAGACACCTGTCCTAACTAGTCACCTGTATAAAGACACCTGTCTTAACTAGTCACCTGTATAAAGACACCTGTCCTAACTAGTCACCTGTATAAAGACACCTGTCCTAACTAGTTACCTGTATAAAGACACCTGTCTTAACTAGTCACCTGTATAAAGACACCTGTCCTAACCAGTCACCTGTATAAAATACACCTGTCTTAACTAGTCACCTTTATAAAAGCACTTGTCTTTACTAGTCACCTGTATAAAGACAGCTGTCTTAACTAGTCACCTTTATAAAGGCATCTGTCTTAACTAGTCACCTGTATAAAGACAGCTGTCTTAACTAGTCACCTTTATAAAGGCATCTGTCTTAACTAGTCACCTGTATAAAGACACCTGTCTTAACTAGTCGCCTGTATAAAATACACCTGTCTTTACTAGTCGCCTGTATAAAGACACCTGAATTAACTAGTCACCTGTATAAAGACACCTGTCTTAACCAGTCACCTTTATAAAGACATCTGTCCTAACTATTCACTTGTATAAAGACACCTGTCTTAACTAGTCACCTGTATAAAGACACCTGTCTTAACCAGTCACCTTTATAAAGACATCTGTCCTAACTAGTCACCTGTATAAAGACACCTGTCTTAACCAGTCACCTGAAAAAAGACACCTGTCCTAACCTAACTAGTCACTTGTATAAAGACACCTGTCCTAACTAGTCGCCTGTATAAAGACACCTGTCTTAATCAGTCACCTTTATAAAGACATCTGTCCTACCTAGTCACCTGTATAAAGACACCTGTCTTAACCAGTCACCTGAAAAAAGACACCTGTCCTAACCTAACTAGTCACTTGTATAAAGACACCTGTCCTAACTAGTCGCCTGTATAAAGACACCTGTCTTAATCAGTCACCTTTATAAAGACATCTGTCCTACCTAGTCACCTGTATAAAGACCCCTTTCTTAACTAGTCACCTGTATAAAGACACCTGTCTTAACCAGTCACCTTTATAAAGATACCTGTCCTAACTAGTCACTTGTATAAAGACACCTTCTTAACTAGTCACCTTATGACACTGTCTTAACCAGTCACCTGAAAAAAGACACCTGTCCTAACTAGTCATCTGTATAAAGACAACTGTCCTAACTAGTCACCTGTATAATGACACCTGTCTTAACCAGTCACCTGAAAAAAGACACCTGTCCTAACCTAACTAGTCACTTGTATAAAGACACCTGTCCCAACTAGTCGCCTGTATAAAGACACCTGTCTTAATCAGTCACCTTTATAAAGACATCTGTCTTACCTAGTCACCTGTATAAAGACACCTGTCTTAACTAGTCACCTGTATAAAGACACCTGTCTTAACTAGTCACCTGTATAAAGACACCTGTCCTAACTAGTCACCTGTATAAAGACACCTGTCTTAACTAGTCACCTGTATAAAGACACCTGTCTTAACTAGTCGCCTGTATAAAGACACCTGTCTTAACTAGTCACCTGTATAAAGACACCTGTCCTAACTAGTCACCTGTATAAAGACACCTGTCTTAACTAGTCACCTGTATAAAGACACCTGTCCTAACTAGTCACCTGTATAAAGACACCTGTCTTAACTAGTCACCTGTATAAAGACACCTGTCCTAACTAGTCACCTGTATAAAGACACCTGTCTTAACTAGTCACCTGTATAAAGACACCTGTCTTAACTAGTCGCCTGTATAAAGACACCTGTCTTAACTAATCACTTGTATAAAGACACCTGTCCTAACTAGTCACCTGTATAAAGACACCTGTCTTAACTAGTCACCTGTATAAAGACACCTGTCCTAACTAGTCACCTGTATAAAGACACCTGTCTTAACTAGTCACCTGTATAAAGACACCTGTCCTAACTAGTCACCTGTATAAAGACACCTGTCTTAACTAGTCACCTGTATAAAGACACCTGTCTTAACTAGTCGCCTGTATAAAGACACCTGTCTTAACTAGTCGCCTGTATAAAGACACCTGTCTTAACTAGTCACCTGTATAAAGACACCTGTCTTAACTAGTCACCTGTATAAAGACACCTGTCCTAACTAGTCACCTGTATAAAGACACCTGTCTTAACTAATCACTTGTATAAAGACACCTGTCCTAACTAGTCACCTGTATAAAGACACCTGTCTTAACTAGTCACCTGTATAAAGACCCCTGTCTTAACCAGTCTCCTGTATAAAGACACCTGTCTTAACCAGTCACCTTTATAAAGACATCTGTCCTAACTAGTCATCTGTATAAAGACAACTGTCCTAACTAGTCACCTGTATAACGACATCTGTCCTAACTAGTCACCTGTATAAAGACACCTGTCCTAACTAGTACTGTATAAAGACACTGTCCTAACTAGTCGCCTGTATAAAGACACCTGTCTTAACTAGTCACCTGTATAAAGACACCTGTCTTAACCAGTCACCTTTATAAAGACATCTGTCCTAACTAGTCATCTGTATAAAGACAACTGTCCTAACTAGTCATCTGTATAAAGACAACTGTCCTAACTAGTCACCTGTATAACGACACCTGTCCTAACTAGTCACCTGTATAAACCTGTATAAAGTATTGTCAGTTTTTTTTTCATAATAAGCTCCTTTCTGGCAGTTTGAGAGGGATAAAGTGTAAAATGGAAATGCAGATTTTGGAGATCCTTTCTGATCATCTTACTGTACCTGAGGGGTTGGAAGGAGTGTTGAGCAGAGTCGTGAGAAGTTTCATATCTTTAATGTTGTGGATATAAATGGACTCCTCGAGGAACACCACGAGCCTCTGCAAGACACAGCAGAATCCAAGTACATCAGAAAAGATCCCTGAAGATTGTTTCAGGTATCTGCAGCCGCTTCCTTAGAACCTGTTGCTCCTAGTGAGCAGCTTCCAAGAAAACTAGTGTGAGAGTGGCTGTAGATGTAATAGATGATGTTTCTGTCCATAGTCTGCCTGTAGAGTCACAGCAGGGAGCCTGCAGCTCCCACTAAGAGCATGAACTCTGTCCTCAAAGAACTGACAGACAGTAATGGCATCAAGTATTCAGCACCATTCAGGATGTTTTCCTGGCAGTAAAAGGTCAGATGGTAGACATCAGTCTGTGAGGAACAAAACAAGAACAGGAACCACATCTTCGGAATGATCTGAAAACATGTACAGTTATAAGGCTGCTAGATCTTTATCAGGGATATTCAAATGTTTCTGATGTTTTGGAATTTTAGCAACAATTTTATTTTACTTTTTTAAAACCATGCAATCATTATGAAGTAGTGAAAGCTTTTCCACAGATCCTCAGTTAGAGAATTATGCTGTGTTCCTTGTTCTCCATGATGCTGTTTGTTCTCTAAAGACATTTGCACCAGAAACAGGGCAGCTGTAGTTATACAAAATAAATCTGATGAATAATCCAACAAGGACTAGATCATGCCCACATAAATCTGTATGGGGGGGTGGTTTTTGATAAGATCAGAAGGAAATATATCAAAGGACCACGAGTTAGGATTGATTCAGGGAAACCATTTAGTTGCAGAGACACTGAAACCTCCTCAGGTGCCCTCTAGTCTTCCACGACCTCTGCCACGACCTTTATTAATATTCTAACTATGTAAGAGGAAACTAAACACTGCAGGTCTCAAGTAATTTGTACATTAACTATCTCATATGGCAATTTCTTTCTTTAAATACTTTGTTAGTAAATGAATTAATTTTTGATGATCAATTTGATTTGTTTTGTCTCACAGAAACCTGGCTGTAGCAGGAGCATTAGCTCCATATAAATGAGTCAACTCCTACAAGTTTTTTTTATGTTCACCTTCTTAGAAATACTGCGGGAGAAGTAGTTGTTACAAATGTTTTTCATTCAAATTGTATTACCAAATCCCAGACTAATTCTAGTTCTTTTGAACATTTTATCCTTAATTTTCCTCATCCAAGTTGCAACACATTAAAACCACATTTCTTTGTGGTTTTATATTGTCCAACGGGGCTTTACTCTCAACCCGTAGATCAGATATCAGAACTTTTAAATGCAGCCTTTAATGCTGTCTTAGACTCAATTGGCTTAACTCAAAAAGTACAGGGACCCACCCACTCATGTCCGCACACCCTGGACCTTATACTGACATACAGCACTGAGTGTGAGGAAATAACAGTCCTGCCACATAATCCTGTCCTTCCTGACAATTTTTTTATAAATGCAGAATTTATTTGAATTGACCATTCAAAACCTGAATGAAAATTTTACTCAAGTAGAGCTTCATTAGACAGTGCAATAAAAAGATTTAAATAATCTATTCCATTCTTATTTTCCTCAGTGTCTCAAAGTAACACAGTGGAGGGAAGCAGTTCCATCTCTTACCCTTTACAAATTGAGGGTTGGTTCATTGCATTACTGGTGTTAGACAGTGTAGCCCCCTTAAAAATAAGGTAATTAGCCATAGGAGGTTAGCTCCTTGTCTAATGCATAGTTGCTTACTTACAAGCAGAATGCTAGAAAATTGGAGGAAAAATGGAACACACCTTGAGGATTCCTGGTTAACCTAGAAATTATTCTCCTTCTCTTAGTAGTGATTACTTTATGGGATTCTTAAAGCAAAATAAATTCTATTAAAAATACAATCATTTGCATTCTCCCAAACATGATTAACTCTCTCTCAGTAACTGAGGCAGTATCAGAGAGGACTGTAGAATTATGTTTATGTCTGTACCATTTTGATTCTGTTGAACTTTCGAATTATCACAAATATTAGTTTCATCTAAACCCTCAACTTGTATGTTAGACCCAATACCAACTAAATTATTTACGGAAGTGTTCCCTCTGGTTACTGGCCCTATCCTAGACATGATGAATCTATATTTAATAAATGGATATGTGCCTCAGGAATTTAAGGTTGCTGTAAATAAACCTTTACTTAAGAAACCCTCCCTGGATCAAGATGACTTAGCTAACTACAGACCTATATCTAACCTTCCTTTCTTATCCAAAATTCTTGAGAAAATAGTTGCTAATCTAGTATGTGAGCATATAAAGAGCAACAACCTGTTTGAAGAATATCAGTCAGGTTTTAGAGCTGATCATAGCACTGATACAGCACTTGTAAAAGTTACTAATGAGTTACTGCCTCATGGACTAAAACTGGGAGCTGGTTCCACAGGAGAGGAGCCTGATAACTAAAAGATCTGCCTCCTATTCTACTTTTATAAATCCTAGGAACTACCAGTAGACCTGCATTCTGAGAACAAAGTGCTCTGTTAGGAACATATGGAACAATCAGATCTCTGATGTATGATGGAGCTGATTATTAAGGGCTTTATAAGTAAGGAGGAGGATCTTAAACTCTATTCTGGATTTAACAGGGAGCCAATGGAGAGAAGCTTAAACAGGAGAAATGGGATCTCTCTTTTTAATATTCATCAGAACTCTTGCTGCAGCATTTTGGATCAACTCAAGGCTTTTAATTGTATTTTGTGGACTTCCTGATAAAAAGGAATTACAGTAGTCCAGCCTTGAAGTAACAAATGCATGGACTAGTTTCTCTGCATCACTCCTGGACAGGATGTTTCTAATTTTAGCAATATTCCAGAGGTAAAAGAAAGAAATCCTAGAAACCGGTTTAAGATGGGATTGGAATGTCGTGTCTTGGTCAAAAATAATGTGGGGGTTCTTTACATTATTACCAAAGGCCAATTTAATGCCATCCAGATGAAGTGAATGACTAAGCATTTCCTTTTCCTTTTGTTAAATGAGATTATATGTGTCTATGTGTAAGATAATACTTTTTCACAAATGTTTTCAGACCTAAAACCAGAAGGCAGACAGGATAAAAGTCTCTGATATTTTCTGTGGAACTTCTGAATGTAATCACCATCTCTGGTTAGATCTGACTCCTCATGAAGTAACATATCTGCTTTCTGTTGGTTTTAGCAAACACGCCAGATGTCTACATCGTGGAGCGTCTGTTTTCCAGCAGTTTGGTAGTCGTGGTCAGTGCTGCCATGCCCCAGCGGATGAACATCTATCACTTTAAGAAAGGGACAGAGATCTGTAACTACAGCTACCCCAAAAACATCCTTGCCATCAAGCTCAACAGACAGGTGACTGATGATGGATGGATGGATGGATGGATGGATTGATTGATTGAAACCCATCACTACCAGTACCCAATTTACAACTGGTACTAAGCCAGGTTGTGGTTGTGTTGGATGTTTCATCCTGTTAAATGGGGGTTTTTCCACTACAATGTTTCCACATGCTTGCTCAATATGAGGGAGTGTTTTGAAGTGAATAACAAAACGCAGGCGACTCTCTACTGTCGCTACATGTTTGTCGAGGAAGAGTGAATCCTGCCAGTCAATGACTTGATGCAATCTGCTGGGATTCATCAGATAAAACAAACTTTTAAACTAACTGGAATATATGTATGATTAAATTGCAATGACTTTTGTTGTAATGTACCTTGAGATGAAATCTGGCATGAATTAGCGCTATATACACAGAAATCACACTTAAAAATTATATTCATTTTTCATTTCAGTTTATCTACACTCAACAAAAGTATAAACGCAACACCTTTGTTTCTGCTCCCATTTTTCATGAGATGGACTTAAAGATCTAAAATTCATTCCAGATACACAATATTACCATTTTTCTCAAACATTGTTCACAAATCAGTCAAAATGTGTGATAGTGAGCACTTCTGCTTTGCTGAGATAATCCATCCCACCTCACAGGTGTGCCATATCAAGATGCTGATCTGACATCATGATTAGTGCACAGGTGTACCTTATACTGCCCACAATAAAAGGCCACCCTGGAATGTGCAGTTTTTTGCTTTATTGGGGGTCTGGGGACTCAGAACCGGTCAGTATCTGGTGTGACCACCATTTGCCTCATGCAGTGCAACACATCTTCTTCGCATAGAGTTTATCAGATTGTCAATTGTGGCCTGTGGAATGTTGGTCCACTCCTCTTCAATGGCTGTGCGAAGTTGTTGGATATTAGTGGGAACTGGTACACGCTGTCGTATACGCCGGTCAAGCACATCCCAAACATGCTCAATGGGTGACATGTCCGGTGAGTATGCTGGCCATGCAAGAACTGGGACATTTTCAGCTTCCTAAAATTGTGTACAGATCCTTGCGACATGGGGCCGTGCATTATCTTGCTGAAACATGAGCTGATGTTCATGGATGTATGGCACAACAATGGGCCTCAGGATCTCATCACGGTATCTCTGTGCATTCAAAATGCCATCAATAAAATGCACCTGTGTTCTTCGTCCATAACAGATGCCTGCCCATACCATAACCCCACCACCACCATGGGCCACTCCATCCACAACATTGACATCAGCAAAGCGCTCACCCACACGACGCCACACACACTGTCTGCCATCTGCCCTGAACAATGTAAACCGAGATTCATCCGTGAAGAGAACACCTCTCCAACGTGCCAGACGCCATCGAATGTGAGCATTTGCCCACTCAAGTCTGTTATGGCGACGAGCTGGAGTCAGGTCAAGACCCCGATGAGGACAACGAGCATGCAGTTGAGCTTCCCTGAGACGGTTTCTGACAGTTTGTGCAGAAATTGTTTGGTTATGCAAACCAATTGTTTCAGCAGCTGTCTGAGTGGCTGGTCTCAGACGATCTTGGAGGTGAACCTGCTGGATGTGGAGGTCCTGGGCTGGTGTGGTTACACATGGTCTGTGGTTGTGAGGCCGGTTGGATGTACTGCCATATTCTCTGAAACGCCTTTGGAGGCGGCTTATGATGGAGAAATGAACATTCAATGCACGAGCAACAGATCTGGTTGACATTCCTGCTGTCAGCATGCCAATTGCACGCTCCCTCAAAGCTTGTTGCATCTGTGGCATTTTGCTGTGAGACAAAACTGCACATTCCAGGGTGGCCTTTTATTGTGGGCAGTATAAGGTACACCTGTGCACTAATTATGATGTTAGATCAGCATCTTGATGTGGCACACCGGTGAGGTGGGATGGATTATCTCAGCAAAGCAGAAGTGCTCACTATCACACATTTAGACTGTGAACAATGTTTGAGAAAAATGGTAATATTGTGTATCTGGAATGAATTTTAGATCTTTAAGTCCATCTCATGAAAAATGGGAGCAGAAACAAAGGTGTTGCGTTTATACTTTTGTTGAGTGTAGATAAACTGAAATGAAAAATGAATATAATTTTTAAGTGTGATTTCTGTGTATATAGCGCTAATTCATGCCAGATTTCATCTCAAGGTACATTACAACAAAAGTCATTGCAATTTAATCATACATATATTCCAGTTAGTTTAAAAGTTTGTTTTATCTGATGAATCCCAGCAGATTGCATCAAGTCATTGACTGGCAGGATTCACTCTTCCTCGACAAACATGTAGCGACAGTAGAGAGTCGCCTGCATTTTGTTATTGACTTCAAAACACTCCCTCATATTGAGCAAGCATGTGGAAACATTGTAGTGGAAAAACCCCCATTTAACAGGATGAAACATCCAACACAACCACAACCTGGCTTAGTACCAGTGGCATTCTGCAAAGGCCAACTGGGGATTTAGGAAGACAGAGAAGAGACAAAGAAAGAACAAAAAGAATTGATGTAAGAGTATTTTCTAAAAGAAATAAAGAAAAAATGGATGGAGGACACAGAGGATGTTCAGTTACCGTGAGAATCATCTGAGTCAATGCCACCATCCAATCACAGCTGAGCAGGATACCAGAACAGGTTGAGCTTCTATGGAGAGAAAAACACTGAGAGAAAACAAGGTTAACTACTGAAATAACAGCAAGTAATAAAAAAAAAAAAGCACTACTGACAGCCAGGGGAATAGTTGGCTCAACAGAGCTTTGACTTGGTGTAAGCTTGACAACTGTACTAAAAAGAAACCTAGGATTGTTCTCATTCTCCTCCATTAATGATGAAAAAATATGCTGTTCTATCTTGTCAACGGGTCTCTTTATACAGCCGTAGACTATTTTCTAGGTTAACCAGGAATCTAGGTGTGTTGAGCTCCAACACACCTAGAGGTGTGGTTGTAAAGGGTTAGAGATGGAACTGCTTCCCTCCACTGTGTTACTTTGGGACACTGAGGAAAATAAGAATGGAATAGATTATTTAAATCATTTTATTGCATTGTCTAATGAAGCTCTACTTGAGTAAAATTTTCATTCAGGTTTTGAATGGTCAATTCAAATAAATTCTGCATTTATAAAAAAATGGTCAGGAAGGACAGGATTATGTGGCAGGACTGTTATTTCCTCACACTCAGTGCTGTATGTCAGTATAAGGTCCAGGGTGTGCGGACATGAGTGGGTGGGTCCCTGTACTTTTTGAGTTAAGCCAATTGAGTCTAAGACAGCATTAAAGGCTGCATTTAAAAGTTCTGATATCTGATCTACGGGTTGAGAGTAAAGCCCCATTGGACAATATAAAACCACAAAGAAATGTGGTTTTAATGTGTTGCAACTTGGATGAGGAAAATTAAGGATAAAATGTTCAAAAGAACTAGAATTAGTCTGGGATTTGGTAATACAATTTGAATGAAAAACATTTGTAACAACTACTTCTCCCGCAGTATTTCTAGGAAGGTGAACATAAAAAAAACTTGTAGGAGTTGACTCATTTATATGGAGCTAATGCTCCTGCTACAGCCAGGTTTCTGTGAGACAAAACAAATCAAATTGATCATCAAAAATTAATTCATTTACTAACAAAGTATTTAAAGAAAGAGATTGCCATATGATATAGTTAATGTACAAATTACTTGAGACCTGCTGTGTTTAGTTTCCTCTTACATAGTTAGAATATTAATAAAGGTCGTGGCAGAGGTCGTGGAAGACTAGAGGGCACCTGAGGAGGTTTCAGTGTCTCTGCAACTAAATGGTTTCCCTGAATCAATCCTAACTCGTGGTCCTTTGATATATTTCCTTCTGATCTTATCAAAAACCACCCCCCCATACAGATTTATGTGGGCATGATCTAGTCCTTGTTGGATTATTCATCAGATTTATTTTGTATAACTACAGCTGCCCTGTTTCTGGTGCAAATGTCTTTAGAGAACAAACAGCATCATGGAGAACAAGGAACACAGCATAATTCTCTAACTGAGGATCTGTGGAAAAGCTTTCACTACTTCATAATGATTGCATGGTTTTAAAAAAGTAAAATAAAATTGTTGCTAAAATTCCAAAACATCAGAAACATTTGAATATCCCTGATAAAGATCTAGCAGCCTTATAACTGTACATGTTTTCAGATCATTCCGAAGATGTGGTTCCTGTTCTTGTTTTGTTCCTCACAGACTGATGTCTACCATCTGACCTTTTACTGCCAGGAAAACATCCTGAATGGTGCTGAATACTTGATGCCATTACTGTCTGTCAGTTCTTTGAGGACAGAGTTCATGCTCTTAGTGGGAGCTGCAGGCTCCCTGCTGTGACTCTACAGGCAGACTATGGACAGAAACATCATCTATTACATCTACAGCCACTCTCACACTAGTTTTCTTGGAAGCTGCTCACTAGGAGCAACAGGTTCTAAGGAAGCGGCTGCAGATACCTGAAACAATCTTCAGGGATCTTTTCTGATGTACTTGGATTCTGCTGTGTCTTGCAGAGGCTCGTGGTGTTCCTCGAGGAGTCCATTTATATCCACAACATTAAAGATATGAAACTTCTCAAGACTCTGCTCAACACTCCTTCCAACCCCTCAGGTACAGTAAGACGATCAGAAAGGATCTCCAAAATCTGCATTTCCATTTTACACTTTATCCCTCTCAAACTGCCAGAAAGGAGCTTATTATGAAAATCAACCTGACAATACTTCTCCAAATCTCCACTCCAGTGTGGGTTACCTTCTAGCTTTTATGTAATTCACATTTTAGGTGCAAACTCTATCAGCTTTGCATCAATGCTAAGAAACATTCTGACTTCTTGCAGGTCTCTGCGCTCTTTCTACCAATCATTCCAGTTCCTACCTGGCATATCCTGGCAGTGTCACGTCTGGGGACATCATCGTACATGACACCAACAGTTTGGTAAGAGCCATGTGGGCATAGAGCACATTAACATCCTATGCTACATATCAGATATGCTCAGACTTTTCCATAGGTTTCACCTATCATACCTAGAAAGTGGGGTTGATTCTGATTTGTGAAAGTAATGAACAACATTCAAAATTAATCGTTTGCAGCCTTCCTGTTGTCAGTGGCCATAATTATTCAAGTGAGGAATCAGTGTAAAACAGGTTTGAACTGTTCTTTTAAACAAAGAAGCTCCCAGTAACTGAAAATCCTGTTGTCAGCTATTTTTCTTTAATATAGAAACTACTATAACATGTAGTTCCTTTTGTTCTTTCTGTGTCTCTGGTCTGTCTTCTGCAACCCCCAGACGGTCATAGGAGATGGCTACCAGTGCTTATCCAGGTTCTGGTCCCATTGGAGGTTTCTTCCTGTTAAAGGGGACTTTTTCCTCTCCACTGTTGCTAGAGGCTTGTTCAGGGCTTGCTCTGATATCAATGATGGAAAACAGAGCAAAATTTCTGGTAGATGTTTAGTCTTCTTGTTACCTCTCAAAATATCTGCTCTCACCTGCCTTTCCAAAACCTGAATGAAGCACAGAAAGCTCTTCTTCTATGAAGTCGTAGAAAATAGTTTCCTCCCTGTTAGCTTGTTACATCTCTGCACTTCCTCCAACTTAATTGATACTGAAAGCCTAGTTTATACTTCTCCATCTACGTCGAAGCGGATTGACGCAATGCTATTATCCGTTGACACAAGTCCTCTCCGTCTCCTACTCAAGGACGGACGGAGTAGAGCCCAATTTTCTAACTATCCGTCTTCTTTAGCCCAACAACAACCAGAGATCCTTTCATCAGAACGGTGCTCCATAGTTAGGTTAATCAGCAGTTAATGCAGCTTTTGGACACTACATGCTTTACATTGCAAGGATAGTTTATTTAATATGGCATTTTTGAGATTTTGAAAACAATGAGGTGTAGAGAAGAACAAAATAGATCCCTGCGTTTGTTTCCATGCGTTTCTAGTGTATTTTATAATCTTCACTTCTAGTAAAAAGCTTTACAGCTTAAAGCTTACAGCTTCGTCCATGGCTCCTTGAGGGGGGATTATGTTCACAAGATGGAGAAAATAAACTCTAGTTATTCAGAAACAACACTGCGCTGGAAGAGGCTCAACATGAAAAGTTAGCACCCCCTGCTGTCCTGGTCGGGAATTGCTATGCAACGCTGAAAAACCAACGGAGAATGGAGCGACAGAAACTGAGAACTAGATACGAAAAACGTCTCCGTCAATACGTCTGGGTGCAAACTTGCTGATGGAGAAGTAGAAACTAGGCTTAAATGTGAATGTCAGCACCACAGTGTTGTTTTTATTGCCACCTAGTGGAGCTGGGGTCAAAGCGCTCACTCATCAGAAAGAGTCATGGTTTTTAAGGTTTAATATAGGCTGTACATTAGTCAGCTCCAGTTAAGATTAAAATCACCAAATTAGGAGCACCAACCAATTTCTTGGTGGATCTCTAGCCTGTTTGGAAAAACCAAGAAGAAAGTTGCATTCCTCTCTGAAATGAAATGGTAGCATGTCATCTTTGGGAGCAGTCCTGTTTGGCTCTAAAAGTCTTCCTGTCCAGCCCATCCTATCTCCTTCCTGACCTCAGTAATGTGCTCGTCTGGCAGAGATGACTGAGTGACCTGATTCCTTCTGTCCAGCAGCTGCTCCTCCTGGACCCACTTTTATTTTATGTAACCATAAAATTGAGTGCTCCTGTTACTGTAAGATAACACCTGATAGCAGAAGCCAGCACATTGCTGGAAAGCACAACAGCCACAGGTTCCCACAGCGCCTCATCTTTCTGTCTACCTGACATGCATCACCTGACTCCAGGCTGGTAGCAGCACCATCTACTCCCTTCATGCCACTAGCTCAGCTGGATCAAAAAAGGTTTGTTTCTTCTGATTGGCTAAGCTGGAGGTCTTTGATCAATTTAGTTTGTTTGGTTTGACCTTCTCTATGAACAGAAATGAATAATAGAGGTTATTGTGTAAATCTCCGGATATCAGGCTGGGGAATCAGAGCACCCTTCATCTGAAGCCACCAGACACAGACCATGTGATCAGTATTTGAACCTCCTTACAGATAAAAGAAGCTTTTTAAATTGAAGCAGTATAGTGAAAATCCAGCTTTTAACTTAAAAGCATAGAATTAGTGGGGAAAACATCCCATGTTAACACAGGATTATTTTTAGCTAAATCATTGGTAACACAGTTGTTGGTGCCCCTAAAAATTATTTGTCAAATACATGAATTAACTTTTTTTATGCAGATCAGAGCTTTAGGACCTATTAACCAGAGACCTACGCCCCCTGTTTCCCTGGGGAATAAATAAGAGGCGACACAGTGGTCTAAGCAGGACTAGGACCTGTTAGATTAATCTTTCAACACCCACAGGGAGCAGGATGCTAAGGGAAGCAACAGAATCTTGGAGAGAACTGCAGCAAAGCTGCACTTTGGAGTCTCCATAGCAACCATTAAACGGTATACTTGCCCAGGGTCTGTTGATAGAATAAAAAGCATTTTCTCTTCACCATCTCAATTAGCTCAAATGGGGATTTTACTGCACCAGGGACTTTTTGTGATATGAGCCTAAAGGTTAAGCTTTCTCACCTATCAACATTCCAGGAGATATGTGGAAAAGCATCGAATCTCTACGGTGGGGGACCCATAATGCACTAGAACTGTTCCTCTTTAAGGGAAACTTGTGACTGCATCACATCAGGAAGTCTTTGACAAAACTACATCAGCCTCAGTCCCCAGACCTAAACCGTGAAAGGAACCTGTGGGTGAAGGCTCTCTAATGTGATAGAGGAGGAGACTACATGCTGTCCTGGTGACAGAAACGGAGAAACGTTTGAGAGGAAGACTACTAGTATTTGTTACACCAAAGCATACATTCCTGGACATAAAATCGTTAAGTGATTATTAATTTTCCTGATTAAATTAAAGGCTGTACTTCTCTAAACATTTTAGTGTGAATAAAAGATGAATCTATTTAAGACCTCAACAGCTGCAGGTTTCTCTGCATTCTAATGTGTAGCTACAGGTCCCGCCTCCTCCTGTTCGTGTCATTGCAGAGCACAG
Organism: Apricaphanius iberus; assembly: GCA_028564705.1. Classification (NCBI taxonomy): domain Eukaryota; kingdom Metazoa; phylum Chordata; class Actinopteri; order Cyprinodontiformes; family Aphaniidae; genus Apricaphanius; species Apricaphanius iberus. The sequence continues at coordinate 195,728 of JAPXFQ010002803.1, read as the reverse complement.
TGGCAACCATCCCGGCCCATGACAGTCCCCTGGCAGCGCTCGCCTTCAACACCTCTGCCACCAAGCTGGCCAGCGCCTCGGAGAAGGTGAGACAACCCGAACTGAGCCCAGTACAGATCCCTGAGGTAGCCGTGGGCCACAGGGTGGGCGGGGGGTGGTGGGAACACTTCTACACCCTGTTAACAAACGCCTGCTACTGTTGGCATGACCTCCTGACCTTTTCTGATGCTAATGTACCAAAAAAATCCTCATTCTACAAATTCAATTTCCTGATTTGCTAAGTTTGAAATATTCAGCAAAAACATATAATCAATAAGGAGAACTTCAATCTTGGTCCCCTACCAAATACTACATCTAAGCAGTTCCTTACTGTAGACATATTCCAAATATTGCTTTGGTTCTCTTCATTGGGGTAATATTTATTATGCAGCTACAATTTTGACACACGAAACCTTTTTTCAATTTAATGCAACATTTTTCAGAAACTGTTTTGGTATTTTAAAGCTTTTCCTTCGATTTCATGTAAAACACTTGGGGCTGCTTTGTGACTGGACGTTCCTTTAGAAATGAATGTACCTTGCCTTCAGTTCAATTCAAACATACTTTGTTGAACAAATAATCATATTTTTATTTATTCAAGAAATGAAAGACAAGCAGCAGTTTCCAGAAGTTCCTGCAGCTTTTCTGTGTTAACTTTGCGTCCGTCTGTCTCTGCAGGGCACTGTCATCCGGGTCTTCTCTGTTCCTGAGGGCGAGCGTCTGTTTGAGTTCCGCAGAGGCATGAAGAGGTCAGTGTTAGTATACACTATTCAACATGTGAAAATCAACGTACTAAAAGCCTGTACTATAGTGCTGATTGTCCAAGCAGGTGTTCTCTGAAGACCCAACCAGATCTCTGGTCCAGCTGGTAGAACATGATCCTGGATACTGAGTAGAGGATGATAAGATCCTGCTACGATTGTAGAAAAAGATGATAGGCTTAACTAATGTTTGATTGCAGGTCATGGTGTACATTTGGGAATTTGCATTCATGCACTGAAAGGCTAGTAAAATATGGTTTGTGTGTCTGTTACAGTAACTTATCAAAATGAAGATGTCCTAACAAGCCTCATATCCATCACTTACTAACTCTGCACATCTATGCAGGATCTTAACAGTATTAGGCTTGAGCAGAAGTACACATGTAAGCATTTGAAAAATGAAGCCAGCATTATGAAACCCAGGGATGTGTGAAATGGAACCATCAGTGGTGACGTTGGAGAGCTATTAGAGCCTGTCTCTGCTGGTTACCTGATAAAAGTCTGACCCTAAAGTCTGGATCTCTGCTATCAGGCCTCTGGTTCCTGCTTGGCCTAAGAAGTCAAATCCTGCCGTTTAGATCCTGCATTAATGTCACTGCTAACTTTTAACTGAATGAATGTTCACATTGCTCGGACTAAGTACAGATCGCAATACAAGCCAATGTAATGAAAATACTGGAGTAGCAGGAGGTGTTCAGTACTGTTTAAATGACATGGCAGGCATGTTGGATTTTGAAGTTAATTTAGTGAAGAATCCCTGACTTTACTAGCCTGGGTGAAGCCGAAGTCCCGCCCACAACATGGTCTGGAAGTTCAGTCTGGCATTCTGCCGTTGAGGAGCAATTATGCCCGAACAAGATCTGTTAGGACCAATCAAAACGGGCTTATGATGATTAACAGGTGAACAACAGTAAGATAATCAACCACGTCACCAAAGAGCGCCTGGGCTGAATTTGTTTACAACAACGATGGCTGCCGCTGGAGAACTGAGATGTGTAGATTCTGCCATCGACTCTGTTCTAGAAGATATCCACAGCACATTCATTTTAAAAGAGGAATTTTAAGAGAGCAACAGATAAAGTCTGTTGCTCTGCAGAGCAACGTCACACACTTCCGTAGCTATGATTGGTTATAGGTCTATCCAATTGAGTGCAGAGGCATTTTTATCCTGGTTCGGTTAAAACACGCCCCATAATCCCAGCCCAATGGAGCAGGATCAGACTCACTTTCTGATTAGAATTGAGTATGGCTACGTCAGGCTATGACTTTACAGCTCAGACTTCTATTTGATGTTTCTCTATGGGAGCGCTGACTTACAGGCTTAGATGGAATAGAGAGCCTTACCCTCAAACCTGTAAATGTCATCCAGTCTTTGTAGCTCAGTCACAGCCAGCAGCAGAAACTACCTGCAAAGCTAACTTTCACTTTAAATGGTATCTTAGAATCCAAGCTGCTGTTTCATATTCCCTATATAGATACACAGAAGATGAATGTGATGAGAGAATCTGCTAGCTCATAAGAAGTCTGCAGTTTACTATTCATCAAGTAGACAGAAGACACATGGAAGCTCCACTCAGTTGAGACAGAAGTAAAACTTTTGGTCTACATTTTGGTAAACATGTTGGAATGTCACCACTGTACAAACCCTAAACCCAACACCTCCAACATGAAACATGGTGGTTGCAGTACCGTACTGTGGGAATGCTTTTTGCTAGGAGGTCTAGCTGGTCAGAGATGAGACAATGATTAGAAGAAAATACAGTACCGTTTAAGAAACTAACCTGTTGGAGGCCGCAGAAGACCTCCAGTTGGAGCAAAGAGACACCATCTAGTGGCAGAGGGTCATTGTTCAATAGCAGAGGGTCACTGTCCAAGGCCAGGGGGTCACTGTTCATGAGCAAATAACATGTGGGCTGAGACACCAAATATCTTAGATTATTGGGACTATAATGATGCTCAGCCATTAATCCATAAAATAGATCAATCATCCATACTACAGTTGAGTAACCCTCATCTTTGTGTGTGTGTGTGTGTGTGTGTGTGCGTGTGTGTGTGTGCGTGTGTGTGTGTGTGTACTCACGTGCATGTGTGTTTCTCTGTAGGTATGTCAGCATCAGCTCCCTAACCTTCAGTTCTGATGGCCAGTTCCTTTGTGCTTCCAGCAACACAGAAACTGTTCACATCTTTAAACTGGACCAACTGGGACCGAGGTGAGCCTTCCTGTGCTGTGTGAGTGATAGTAGAGGCCTCTAGAAGACAGATTAAGTGGTTGATTTTTGGTTCATGTTGGAAATACAAACAGATTCAACAGGAAAAACTGGTTGACTCTGTTGTCCCCCCCTAATCCTTAACAACATGTAGCTTCAGCTAAGAGAAAAAAAACTTCCTCTTCACATGAAGAGAACTATCAGAACCAACTGGCTGGGCTGACGAGACATAAACTACACTCCAAACAAACAAAAAAAACTTGCATTTGTTCTGCAACTGTTCTGATCAAAAGACAACATGGGTCTTGTTTGAATTCAAAAGCAGATAATTAAAAAAAAGCCATGCAGGCTTTTATTAGGTCAAGACGTTATTTTAATCAAATTAACCCTGGATTTGTCAGGTCTCACAAATAGAAATTTAGTTGAATATCATCAGCATAATGATGGAATTTATTCAATGTCTAACATGTGAGAAAGTTTTATCTTTTACGTTAAAAGATCCAAACTTGCCTGACATCTAGAAAGCCCTTGCAGTTCAAGCCTCCACTGAAAAACCTGGCAAGGCAAAGCAATTTTAGGCAATGCAATTTTATTTGTGCAGCACACTTTCAACGCAAGGCAATTCAAGGTGCTTTACATGATTATAATTAGAACACAGAAAAGAGAGTGTAAATCTCTTTGAAGATTAAAATACAAGAAAGCATTTACAATAAAACAGTAATCAAAACAACATTTCTATGAATACTAAAAACAAGCAGGTAAAAAGCAAAAGTATGATGAATTACTCATAAGCGAGTCTAAATCGGTAAGTCTAATTTTAGACTTAAAATAGTTCAGTGTCTCTGCAGCTTTGCATTCTTACAGTAGTTTGTTCCAGATATGAGAAGCATAGAAACTAAAAGCTGCTTCTCCATGTTTGGTTCTGGTTCTAGGGATGATCAGTAAACTAGAGCTGGAGGACCTGATTGATCTGGATGGTTTGTACCATGATAGCAGATCTCTAATGTACTCTGGTGCTAACCCAGTCAGTGATTTATAAACTAATAAAAGCATTTTGAGGTCTATTCTGTGAGCTACAGGGAGCCAGAGGAAGGACTTAAGAACTGGGGTGATGTGTTCTACTTTCCTGGTTCTAGTGAGAACACGAGCAGCAGCGTTCTGGATCAGCTGCAGCTGTCTGAGTGATTTTTTAGGTAGACCTGTGAAGATACTGTTACAGTAAACAAGGCAGCTAAAGATAAATGCATGGATGAGTTTTTCTAGGTCTCCTTGTGTCATCAGTCCTTTAATCCTAGAAATGTTCCTCGGGTGATATAAAGCTGACCTTGTTATTGCCTTCATGTGACCCTGGAGGTTCTGGTCTGAGTCCATTATTACACCTAGATTTCTGGTTGGTAGTTTCTAGTTAGGCCTGATAAGTACTTTTGGTTTTTTTTGTTCAGTTGTAGGAAATTATGGGACATCTTTAATCTGGTGGAAAGATAAATCAGATGATGATTAAGGAAATTTTTCTACCAAGCAGGGCAAACTAGATTTCCACCACTGCAATGTCTACTATCACTTCCACAAGCAGTCCCAATGAAAACAGACCACGCCTCAAGAGATGATCGGTCTTAAGCCTAGTTTATACTTCTACGTCAGAACAGATAGATGCAATGCCATTATCCATCGATGCAAGTCAATCCATGACCTACACAAGGATGTACGGACTAGAGTCCAATTTTTAAAAGGTGAAATATGTATGAATTTTACACTGAATTAATCACACAATAGTCCTAACAATAACCATGTTGGAAGGAAGATAACATTGAAAAAGATTTCAATCTGAACCGGCTGGTTGATTGTACGTTTTTGTCATTTTAAAAACGCCACTACGGGACGTAGTCATTGTTTACAATATATGTCCATACTTCCTGGTTCCAATTACCACTTAATATTGCGGTGAAATGTATTTATCTACCTATCCACTTAATGTGTATATCTCTTCTTCACTCGTCATCATGTATCTTCTGGCCAATCAGTAAAGGGGGAGCCTAAGTCTCCTCCCCTTCCTGTCGGCCCATGGGTCCCCAAACCGAAAAAAGAATGAATGGAAGTCAATGGAACGATAAAAGTTATTTTCTGGTCCGCTTTGTCTTACGTTCTGAATCACACATATGTTGTACTTATATTTAAATGATAACTACCAATGTACGTTTCGACTGTGTTATTTGGGATTTATTTGATTGTAAAAAATTTGCATTTAAAATGCCTACATATCAGAAGTTAGAAGTCGTATATATGATGTACTTTTGCTAACGGGAGCTAGCACTAGCTATAGCACGTAAAACATTCACCTTGAGCTTGTAGAGCTTCTCCTCCATGCTGGCTCTCACTCCACCGACTGATTTACCCCCCACATAGCTGCTACTTTCCACATGGTCAGATTTATAGAGGTTTTCTCCGTGTTTAATGCTCCTTTCTTCATCCTGGAGGCTATGACCCTCGCTCTCCTTCTTCTTCTCTAGTTGTAGTCTGCTAATCTTTTTTACACAAAACCTAAAGTAACTTTTACCTCCGGTCGAAAATCAGCGTTTTCTCTTAATCAAAATTGATTTTTAAAATTCACAGACATCATATGCTTGATCCACGGCGCATTTCAAACTGGATCAGAAAATAACTTTAATCGCTCCATTGACTCTCATTAATTTTTTTTGGGCAGTAGGGGACCCATGCAGGGCAGCCGGAGGCATAGGCAGTATAGGCAAATGCTAAGGGCACCGCATACCCAGGGGGCGCCAGAGACGCGTTAAGAACTTTCCGCTGTTATCGTACTTGACACTGCAACAAGTGTATCAGCGTTATGATTTACAATTTACAGTCTACAGCTTTACATGGCACTGACTTTAACTGTTAAGGGCTGTTATTATATGACCAGTGGGGACTTGAAGGGATCACACATACACTTAGCTCACGGTGCCGAACAAAACATTATGCGCCACAAAGCAGGATGGGAAACCACCACCTCCACCAATCAGACTTCTTTTACCCGCCATTCGGTTTCCGTTTTTATTGCGTCAAAAGAAGTTAATATGTCAAAGTGTCCCAAATTATCTGGTGCCCAGGGGAGGAAGAAATGAAAAGAAGAGGAGGAAAAACGTGACAAAGACAAAGGTAATGTTACAGTAAAGATGATGTTAATGATATTATTTTGATGTTACAGAAAGATGATGATCAATAATGCCATTAGCTATTAGCATACGTGGTTAGCTAATCTATAAATAGTAGGGATTCAACGGGACAGGGTAAAGTACAGGACCGTTCGGTACGCCCTGCACGGGACAATCCGTCCTCCTGTACCTTGGGACTTCGGTACCGCCATTGATTTTGTGCTGGTAATTAGTTACTGCCGGCCCGACGTTACCAAACTGCGCCGTGCTCCCAGACACAGGTGCAACAACCAGCTCGCTGTTCCCCGCTCCAGCAGCTGGTTGGCATAGAGACACGAACTCCTCTCCACAATGCGTGCATCACGGAGCAGTGAGGAGCAAAAAAATGTACACGGGTCGGTTTCGCTTTTTTTCGGAAATCAGCCCTGGTGTTAGGTGCTGCTCAAATGTCTCCCCGACATGAGCGCTTTCTGCCCGGGTGGGCTCCAGCATTCAGGGGCGCCGGGTTGCGCTGTGTTCATCTCCTATTTGCGGTATGCCAGAGCGCGAAGCAAAGAGGAGATGTGCTGCGCTCCATTCATTGATGATGATGAACACACAAATGCCCTTTGAGCAGCGGGCACACGAAGAATATTGGCCACCTGTGTCAGTGTGGTGAGATGCGCTCTTGTTTAAAGAACTGGTAAAATACAGAAAACATTCTGTTACTGCGGCCCTGTGTGTGAACCATAATCCCAGAGAGACGTACAGCACGTTTATGTTGTATTCTCATGGCTTTGACCTGCCCAAACCTGCAACTATGGGCGGATTAAGTTAACTGTGACATTTTGCTTTTGTTCCCACTTCCCAAAAAAATTTAATATTTGTTTTGGGATTTAAAAAAGCAGTCTCTTTCTACACAAAACATGTATCGAACTGTACCGTGGACCGCGGCCCAAGTACCGAGGTTGTCATATGATGATGTCGTAGATGACTTTGCCTCAAGAAAATCCAGGAAAGTCAAGCTGTAGCAAGTCATGTAAGATTAAGGAGGTGGTGGTGTAGTTCTTGAAGTAATTTAAGGCAGGACCCAAAACACCAACAGAGCTCTTTTAAAGATCATCTTTTCATTTTTTTTAGATAGATAGATAAAAGAAGATAGATAACATGAGATAGATACATAAGATAGCTGAAAAAAGATAGATAAAATAAGATAGATAGACAAGATACTAATATCTTATTTTGCACAGTGCCGTATTTCTATTGCATTTAAGTTAATGTCACTTGTTTACACTTATGTAGGCTATCTATATTGTATTTAATATGTTGAGTTCATTTTTTTATTTCTTTCTTTAATTATTATTATTATAATTAGTATTTTGAATGTGCAATTGTTTTATTTAAATAAAATAATGTCTAAAACAAAGCTATAAAGTTTCTTGTGAGTATATGTACACTAGCAGTGCAAGTACTGTACTGCAATGCAAGGGGGCGCCACTTAAAATCTTGCCTAGGGCACCAAATTGTTTAGGGCCGGTCCTGGACCCATGGACCAGAAGTAGAAGGGCGGGGCTTAGGCTCCCCATGGCAACTATACATGACATTAACAGAGGGGAGGGGGTGAGTGACAGAGTGGGTAGCATTGTTTTTCTTCATGGACTGCAGTACTCCAATTTGACCGCATGATGTCAATAATACATATTGTACATTTAACTGTTCATTAACGAAACGGAGACTGTACATCTGTAATTGGTCAGCTCAACAACATCCAGAGATCATTTCACCAGAACAGTAGTTAATGCAGCGTTTGGGCACTACATGCTTTACATTGAAAGGACAGTTTAACTAATATGGTCTTTTGATGGTTTTGAACACCAGCAGATTTAGAGAAGAACAAAATAGATCCCTGCGTTTGTTTCCATGCGTTTTTAGAGTGTTTTATAATCTTCACTTCTAGTAAAAAGCTTTACAGTTTAATCAAAACGTATTTTCTGTCGTCCATTGCCCCTTGAGGGGGGAATATGTTCACAAGCTGAATACAATAAACTCTAGTTGACCAGAAACGACACTGCAGTGGAAGAGACCCACCATAAAAAGCTAGCACCCCCTGTTGTCCTGGTTGGGAATTGCATTGTAATGCTGAAAAACCAACGGAGAATGGAGCGACAGAAACGGAGAACTAGAAATGAAAAACGTCTGGGTGCAAACTTGCTGATGGAGATGTAGAAACAATGCTCAACTGTGTTTTCCAGCACTGTCCTCAGCAGTAGGAGACTCAGGCACATCTCTAACTGTAGCTGTTCACTTTCTCTAGTGGAGAGGACGAGGCTGCCACGTGGACAGCTTATATGGGGAAGATGTTCTCAGCAGCCAGCAGCTACCTCCCTGCTCCAGTCTCTGGCATGATGAGCCAGGACCGGGCATTCGCTACCGTTCACCTATTCTCATCTGGTCAGAGGAACGTTTGCACCTTAGTCAAGTAAGCTGCTCTCTCTCTTCCTTACTAACCCAGAGAAGGAAACTTTACAACTCCTCATGCTCTTTGGGATGTGTGTTGGTCTGTTATGAGGGGAGGAGCTCCCTAACTACAGTATTTTCAGTGGAGCTGTTCACTGTTTGCAGAAACTGTGACATCTTGTGTAAGCTTGTATGAAATCTAGCAATAAAAACATTGGGTCCCAATAAACAGCCTTCAGATATGGCCGACTCAAATATTTCCTCCAACTATACACACTTTAGCTTGTAGCTAGCTGCTAGCTAGGAGTTATCTGGGCGTTTAGATATTCATTTTCAGAAAGCTGGTGGGTTTGTCTGAATTTATAGCAGATAGCCACCATATTGGATTTTTAGTGGGCCCAATTTTTTTATTCAGTTTTATGTCCAAAATCCTGATCTTTTTACTGTCCCTCTGAACGATCCTCCGAAACACTTGATGATAAGTCTATCAGGTCTGTTTGGGAGAGTGTCATCTTTTCATCCATCCTCTGTTCGGGTAGCAGCATCAGAGCCAGGGACTTAAAACGGCTCAACAACCTGATAAAGAAGGCTGGTTCTGTTCTGGTTCTGTTTTGGGGACGACTGTGGAACAACTGGAGATAATGATGCAAAGAAGGTTCTTCATAAAATTAAAAAGATTATGGACAACCCTGAGCATCCTCTTCATGAGACTATCCTACAACAACAGAGTATCTTCAGTCGGAGGCTTCTTCAGGTTCGCCGCAACACAGACCACTACAGGAAATCCTTTCTCCCCACAGCCATCATGGTCTACAACAATTCCTTGAAAAATGAATTAGTAGTGAGCTACAACACTTAATTTCCCTCTGGGATCAATAAAGTATTTTTGAATTGAGTTGAAATGAATAATATGAAGTCCGACAGAATATCAGGCAGTTTGCTCAGTTCATGGGTGACTTACATCTCCTGGTAGAGAAGAAACACACTCCTCCTTAATGTCAACTTCTTCTGAGCATCAGCACCGGGTTTAACTAGTTTGAGCTCTAAAATAAAATGTAAATCCTTGGGTCTCTCAGTGGACACCCACTTTTGAAAAAAACAACAACAAACAACTAGAGATAAGATCCTAGTTCCTGGCTGATTTCCAATCTGAACGTTTTAGCTGGTGGCACCAGTTTTAGCTGATTCTTTCATCTCTTCAACAACCAGTATGACCAGTATTAAAAGTTACTGGTTAGGATCATTTTTTTTTTATAATTATTGTTAGAATAAAGACAAAATGATGACATGGTTTAGATATTCCTTGCTTCTATGGATTAGCCCAACTAATTGTTGACATTGATAACATCAGTCTCTGTGTGTATCGCCTAGAGGACACAGACCTAAGTTTTAGAGCATGAAAAGGTCAGCCATGACAGTCAGGTATAGAACAACCAAAATTACTACGCCTGAAATGGTGAAGTATGGAAAGGACAAGTATCTGCTGAAGTTCAGCTTTTTTTTCCTCTCATTGAATGAGGAGAGATGCCTTCATATGCCAGGCCCAACCCTGAAAACGGCTCATAATATGAGAATTTAATAGAATCATATGCCTTCAGTGACCAGGATAAGATGTTGGCTGGTTTCTGGTCAGATTCTGGCCACCAGCTAATTTCTTGGTGGATCTTTAACACCACCATGTTTGCAAACTAGAGTTGTTCCGATACCACTTTTTTTCTGTCCAATACCGATTTCGATACCTTTAGGTATCTGCCGATACTGAGTACTGATCCGACTGTGTCGGTTGCTGCTTGTATCCTTTAGAGATCCAAACTCCACTTTCTCTTTCACATGATGCTAAGCCAAATGCTTTATAAGCTTGCTGCTGTAAAAGTTAGCACTATTTTTACCACCTCTGGAAACGTCATGCCTGCCTAATAGACACCAGGATTTGCGTTCTAGCAACGTGAAACAGCCATCATGCAAGAATTTATCACTGCCTGTGTCAGTATGTGGTAGGATTGTTCAGGATTTTTTTTATTTTTTTTTTGCATGGTTTCGGATTGTGTTTAAACAGAAGTACTTGCCGATACGATATCTTTTATTTGCAGTATCAGCAAGTATTTCCAATACTCAATTAAATTCACTTTTATTTATATAGCGCCAGTTCACAACAAAAGTCATCTCAATACAATTATAAAAACATTCCAATCAGTTAAAAGTTTTCTATGTAAGGAATCCCAGCAGATTGTGATGAGTCATCGGCGTGAGGTTGTACCCGGATCATTCGGACTCCAACCACAGCAATTCCTCAGCAATCCCTCATACTGAGCAAGCTTGTAGTAAGAGTGGAGAGGAAAAACTCCCCTTTAACGGGAAGAAACCTCCAGCAGAACCAGAACCTGGATCAGTACAAGCGGTCATCTGCCACGAACGTCTGGGGGTCTGAGAAGACAGAGAAGAGACAGCATGGAGGATGCTCGGTGACTTCGAGCATCATCTGGACAACGCTCCCCATCCAGCAGGGGGCATTATAGCTGAGCAGAGTACCAGACCGGGTGGAGCTTCTATGGGGAGAAAAACACTGAGAGACCACTGGGTTAACAATCACAATAACATTAGGAAAAATATATCTGGAGAGTAGTAGAAAAGAAAAGTAGAAGATGTGTTAGGGTCAGTTGAGTCTGAAAAAGGATAATTTTTCCCCCTAATTCTTAAGTCTATTAACAATGTACGGTGTGAGGGAGATGGAGTTGAGGAGGGCTGCCGGACCGGGCTGAACACTCCATCTCCCTCTACTCCCTGCCTAGAAATCCAGGGGGAAAGAAGGAGGTAAGCGGGTAAGTATTGTAGTGCATATGCATCTCTCCTTGCTCATAGGACTGCGCCCTCTCCAGCATCTATGTATCAGAGAGATATATTATTGGTAAGTGATATAACTGGAGTAGATAAAGACCCACTATTCCAAAGACTCTGGCATCATCTTTGTCCATCACTTTCTAGCCTTAAAACCTGGTGTAAATCATTTTCTGTGCTGATTCATGATTCAACCTTTGTTCAATTCTCTAATCATTTTATTCTGGTAAATTAATACATTACTGTTAGAAATCGGAGAGGGATTATAAGGTCTAGTGTCTATACAAGTAACTATAAGCTTTATCAAAAAGGAAGGTTTTAAGCCTAGTCTTGAAAACAGACAGAGAATCTGCCTCACAAACTAAAACTCTCTCAGTAACTGAGAGAGAGTTAGTCATGTTTGGGAGAATGCCAATGATTTTATTCTTTATAGAATTAATTTTATTTATGAAGAATCCCATAAAGTCATCACTACTGAGAGAAGGGAGAATAGTTGGCTCAACAGAGCTATGACTCTGTGTAAGTTTGGCAACTGTACTAAAAAGAAACCTAGGATTGTTTTTATTAACCTCTATTGATAATGAGAAATATGCTGTTCTAGCTTGTTGAAGGGCGTTTTTATAAAGTAGTAGATCATTTTTCCAAGTTAGAAAGGAATCATTTCAGTGTGTAGAGCGCCATTTTCTCTCCAGTTTCCTAGTATTCTGCTTTAAAGTACGTAACTCTGCACTAAACCAGGGAGCCAGCCTCCTATGGCTGATTACCTTCTTTTTTAAGGGGGCTACACTGTCTAGTGCCAAACGCAGTGAGGAAGTAATACTTTGAACCAGACCATCAATATCTGAAGGGTTAGAGTTTGAATTACTGCCATCCACTGTGGTATTCTGAGACACATACGGAAACAAGAATGGAACAGATTCTTTAAAACTTGTTACTGCACTGTCTGATAAAGTTCTACTGTAATGAAATTTTCTTTCAGATTTTGGAACGTTGGGTAAAGTAAATTCAAAGGTTATAAAAAAATGATCAGATAGGACTGGGTTATGTGGGAGGACTATTAGTTCATCACACTCAATGCCGTATGTCAGTACAATGTCTAAAGTGTGCCGACCAGAGTGTGTGGGTCCCTTCACTTTCTGAGTAAAGCCAATTGAGTCTACGATAAAATTAAAGGCTGCAGTTAAGCTATCACTTTCAGTGTCCACATGAATATTAAAATCCCCTACTATAATTACCTGATCAGTGTTTAAAACTAAATCAGATAAAAAATCTGAGATCTGGTCCAAGAATTGAGAGTAAGGGCCTGGTGGACAATACAGAACCACAAACAAAAGTGGTTTTAATGTTTTGCAGCTTGGATGAGGAAAACTAAGGATTAGATGTTCTAAAGAGCTGTAGTTAATTGATCTAAGGCGAATTTGCAAATCTGAATGAAAGAAGGTTGCAACTCCTCCTCCTCGCCCAGTACTTCTAGGAATGAGAAAATGTTGATAATTGGTAGTTGTTGACTCATTTATAATTACAAAATTCTCCTGGTGTAACCAGGTTTCTGATAGGCAAAATATATTAATTTTATTATCATATCAAGTCGTTTACTAATTAAGTCTTTGAGTAGAGGGATCTTATGTTTAGTAAACCCCATCTAATTGCTCTATTTTCTTGTTTGGTCCAAGTCGTATTTATTTTAATGAGATTTTCATAGTTTGCTTTTGTCAGGTTAACTTTTAGTCTATCTGATTTTGGCCGTGGGTAAAACACTGTGTCAATGGGGTATTGAGTGGGTAACAGTACAGAAGCTACAGAGAGGTGGGTTAAACTACGACTCTGCTTCCTGGTCTGGACCCTGGTTTGTCAGTGGTTTGAAGGACTAATAAATTTATCCAGGTTCCTAGAAAAAAGAGCTGCTCCATCCAATCGTGGGATGGATGCCGTCTCTCCGGATCAGACCAGGTTTTCCCCCCAAAGTTTTCCAATTATCAGTGTAGCCCACGTTGTTTGCTGGACACCACTCAGACAACCATCGATGAAATGACAGCATGCGGCTAAACATGTTGGCACTGATCCGATCGGGCAGGGGACCAGAAAAGATTACACAGTCCATCATCTTTTTAGCAAACTTACACACCGAAGCAACACTAATTTTAGTGACCTCCGATTGGCGTAACCGGGTGTCATTACCGCCAGCGTGAATAACAATCTTACTGTATTTACGCTTATCCATAGCCAGCAGTTTCAGGTGGGATTTTATGTCGCCTGTTCTGGACCCTGGAAAACATTTGACTATGGTCAATGTTGTCTCTAATGCCACGTTCTGACTATGGAACTGCCAATTACCAGAGTCTGTTTCTCAGTGGGGAAAATCAGTTAGAAATGCGGACAGGTTGGTGGTTCCCTTTGGGCTGGGAACTATGCTTTCTATGTACCGTCACCCAGCCGGCCTGAGATCCCAGCTGCTTGGGTTCTGTTGGTTCCGCGCTGGCTAACGGGCCTCGACTATTTACTGGATTCTCAACAGCGTGGAGCCGGGCCTCTAACTCTGAAACCTTTGCCTCCAAAGCTACAAAAATGCTACATTTATTATACTTACCATTATTACTAAAGGGGGTGGGAGAGTAACTAAACATCTGACACTGAAAACAGGAGAGAGGAGCCGCAGAGGGTGAATGAGAGAACAACCGCGTGAAACACAAATGGTTCCCAAAACGTAAAGTACACCGACTGGAAATAAGTGTAGTAGTGTGCTTGTTTGTTAAAATAACTTAGAAAGACCTCAACACAGAAAAAAACAGATCAATCGAAGAGAATCTGAGCACCAACCACCAAGCAGCTCTGAGGAGCTCAGCAATGACAACAGGAAATGACGCAGCAAGTGTCGCAATACTGGTATTGTTCCAACCCTACTGCAAACCCTGAAGACATAATATATTATGGGGATATTAACAGTTATATTTCAATCCTGTATGGAGCTCATGAAATGATATTTTCTGCTAGAAGTGAACAAAACCTGAGAACTTTATTTCTGCTGTGCTGTTATTGAGGGGTTTTCAGTGGAGTAATGTTCCAGTAGAAAGTGACTGTGATGTTTCAGGATCCAAAGGCTGCTGCGGCTGCTGGTGGCCACTGCTGATGGCCAGTTGTTCATCTATAATGTGGATCCTCAGGATGGAGGAGAGTGCCAGCTGGCTTACACACACAGGTGAGGCTGATGCTAATACATCTGAACGGACGCCATGTTCAGCAGTCAGAGGATGATGTGGTTTTCAGCCATAAGTCAGATGATATTAATGTGTAGTTACTCCTTTCATTGGAAGGTTTCCTCCTATTCCCCTCTGTTTCAGGCTCATTGGTGTTGATGAAACCCAGAGCGAAGAAACAAAGTCAGAGGGAGGGCAGCTCACACAGGAAACACATTCCTCTCCATCTTATGCAGAAACCGCTGCCTTACCAGCCTCTGGTCATGCTACTGCCACCCTCACTGGTGAGTTCTAACATACAGTCGTCCATCAACAAGCTCAGCTTTGAGGACAATATTTAAAGAATTCACAAGGGGAACATATTTAGTTGCTGTAGTGTCAAAACTGCGCTAATGTTAAACCTAAGTGTCTAGACTTGAAAAGCGATGTTCATGCATGTTCTTCCTCCAGTCTGACGGAGCTGCAGCTGGTAGACACAAACCCCAACACACCTGCAATGAAAGATGGCTCCACTTATTCACACTTTAGATTTTGTTTTCCATCCATTAAGTACACCATGATTCATCACATAGTTAGCTGTAATGTGTCTAAAGGTTTTCTTGCCAGGCGCCATGAATTCCTCTTCATTTCTTGACTTGATACTGGAGGATTTTCTTCCTTTCAAACCTGGCCTCCAGGTGTGAGGTTATAAACAGTAAAAGGACTGGGCTTATATAGAGCTTTTCTACTCATACTGACCACTCAAAGCGCTTTATACTAGATACATTCAACCATTCACAAAAGCACACACATTCATACACAATTCAGGGATTCAGTGCCTTGCCCAGTGGCACATTGACCTGTGACAAAAGCAAGCTGGAATTGAACCTATGATACTCTGATAACAAGATAACTACTCTACCACCACAATATAAGCTAGAACTAGAGATATAAGCTAGAGATGGACAGCTGAGCAGCTGTGGTACTTTCAGCTGTTTCCTCAGAAACATTTTAGGAGAATGTGGGACACTAAGGTTCGGACATCTAACAAGTGTTCTCTCCAACCTGCAGGTTACTCTGAAGAGGGCGGGGCCAAAGAGGGGGACGTCATCCCTGAGCACGAGTTTGCTGTTGGGCCAGTGTGTTTGGATGACGAAAACGAGTTCCCTCCTGTGAGCATCCAGAAGTGCTAGAAATCCCATCTGTGACACCAGCCGCTCTTTGTAAGAAATATCAAACCTTGATCCAAACTAGCCAGCTTCCTGGGAAGAGTTCAGAACTGATGCATTCACCACATTCCTCAGAAACAGCAGCACTTCCAGCTGCTGGGACTTTCCTGGTCTAAAGGAAGGGATTTCAATTTCTAACAAAGTAATAGCTAAAGAACATGAAAGTAGACTAATGCCTGAATAACGAAGCTTTACACCAGCAAGGTGCAATGTTCAGTTCTACTCTGGCAGGCTTTTCATTCTAGAAAGATATTCATTTACGGCGGGACAAAAAATTATTAGGCGGCTACCAATTTTATAAGCTGTCCCAGTTAAAAAGATGAAAGGTCTGTAATTTTCATCAAAGGTACGCTTCAACTGTGAGAGACAGAATGTAAAAGAAAATCCAGGAATTCACATTGTATGAATTTAAAAGAACTTATTCTTATTATGGTGCAGAAAATAAGGATCTGGTCAGAAACAAAAGTTTTTCACAATACTTTGTAATGTGACCTTGGCAGGCTTTTCATTGGGGCACAGAACAAAAGAATGAATCTTTTCTCTTTTTTTTATTAACTGAGACACTTTAGAGTCCAGAGCTGCAGGTTGCAGACCTCTGGTCCAGCAGATGAAAGCTGGGAACCTCTCTCTATATGACTGGAGCTACTGTTGCAGCACCTTCATTTCTAATTCACTGGGAAAGTGAAAATGGTCCATGGGTTAGTAACAGTTTCTGTGTCAGCATATGTAGGCATCAGAAACTGATTTAACATACTGGTAATCTCTTCAGTAAAAGGACCGGGACCAGTTCTACAGGACCACTGGCCCCTGTCCAGAACCGCATACAATATAGTGAGATTGACATGGTTCAGCTGGGAAAGCATCAACAAACTCACCGACAATCTCCTGGTAAATCTGTAGAGAGCCAATCACCAGTCAAGGAGCCGTTTATCTGCTGGATAGGAACACTTTCAGTCTTCCTTCTCTGAGTTCTTCAGTTTTCTACAAACTCACTTCAACATCACATCTTCTCTCCTATTATAGACAGTCACTTTACAGAACCTCACTTTAAAAATGTGGCCTGGCCCTTAAGCCCAGCACCAACCAAATCCATGGTTGAGACTGAGGAGAATGAAACTGGGACAAATCTCCTTTTAAGTCTTTCTCCTCCCTGGGTGTTGCTGAGGTCACTTCCATCGGCGGAGCTGCTATCACAGCTAATGACCGGACACTACGGTGCTCTGGTGACATTTTCTCACATGCATGGAATGATCCTGAATTTGACGGTTACTGTAGACAAAACTAACGAATGTGTTCATGTGTTTTGGTAGATCCATTCGTGCCGCAGCGGGTCTGGAGATGGCCAGGGGTGAGACGAGCAGACGGATAAACGGAAGAAATCAACTCTCAGAAGTTCAGGGGGGCAAATACTTACAGCATGACGAGAAAGACAGACTCCAGTGAGGCCAACAAGCTGGAGGGATTTCATCTGAGAATGGTCTAGTAAAAGTTTTTACACAGCACCCAGAATACTAGTTTAAATGAGGCCTGAGTGGGAATGTTAGCTAAACCTGTCAGTCATTCAATTCAACATATTGGACATTTCTGGAGATATGAGGCGCATGCTTGGCTAGGAAATATAACCATCACCACTTTTATTATCTTATTGTTACTGATCAGATAGACAATTAATGTGCATTTTTGTAGAATTATTTTTTTCCTCATTATTTCCATTTTACATATCCAGTTTTTGTAGTAAAAAGAATTGTATGGCATTCGTTGTTTTTATGTGTAGGCCTGCTGCAGAGTGGTTAGAAAAAAACATGAGTACTGTATCTTTCTTTGTGCCTCATACATTTTTATGCGTTTCATGAATTGCACAAGACCAAAAAAAGAAGAACCTAAATAATAAACTAATATAAGACTGAAACTATGCAAAGAAAAATGGTTTTCCTGTTTTGTGTTATGCATTTATTTTATTTATTCACTGGCTTATAGATATTTATGATTTTTCCTAATATCATTTTTTCCACCATGATCCCAGCTGTTTCTTTGATGTGGGCCTATATGGGCTGTCTAGGAACAGTCAATAACTTACCAGCTGGAGGGATAGTTCTGCTCAGATGTTTCCAATAAAACAATAAAAGGATATTAAATCCAAGGTAGTGAATACTTGCATTTTGTAGTTTGTTTTTGTTTTATTTAAAAACAAATCCCCATAAAAATGCTGTCTGTCCCATGTAGACCGGCATGAATGGACATTTAGATGGACCTTTATAAAGGTTTCTGTCTACAGTAAAGGAACTTTGACCAGCCTTTTTTATCTCCAGTGGGGTAAAGTATTATGCAGGCCTGATATCAAATGCATCAGTCCATTATTTTGTAGTTTTTTAATGCATATGTTCACAAAATATCAACTATTATCGTTTTGCAAAGAATGTAAGCTGGTCATGTTAAAACCTCAGTGGGGGCGAGTCGTAACAGCTACCTTGAAGTTCCTCAAAGAGCCATGAAGGTGCTGCTAGTTGAGGGTTCTTTATGCTGAGCTGGTTGGGTTCCTGCTCACTGTTCCCTAGAGATTAGGGCGGGGCTAAAGTCTGTCTTACATACATGTCCCTGTGGGGGTGTTCTTGTGCCTGTTCTCCATGCAGAACTTTCACCGCCAGGCTAGAGCTTGTTGTTTCCACTGTGAGCTCTCTTTGCCACTATCTGTGTTTCAGCCACTGTAAAGTTCACTCCTTTATGACTTCTCATTTCTGCTTTCTAGCTTTCAGCTACAAGGTCATAGCACATCCCCTATACTGGCGCAATCTGAAAACCACAGGGAGCACCAGACAATAGCTTACCACTCTGCAGCCATGAATCCACTGACCCAGTGAAGAAGTGATGAACATGACACAAATCTGGGGATAGGACAGGCATTGCTGGGGGAAACATCCACCTGGAGGGACGACCTACTGCTGAGATGGCAAAAACATATGGGACC
This sequence comes from Apricaphanius iberus, assembly GCA_028564705.1. Lineage (NCBI taxonomy): Eukaryota > Metazoa > Chordata > Actinopteri > Cyprinodontiformes > Aphaniidae > Apricaphanius > Apricaphanius iberus. Next base: position 176,934 of record JAPXFQ010002803.1, on the reverse strand, counting down.
TGGGAACAATGATGGGGGGAGGGGACACAAAGGACAACAGCAGAGAAAACCTCTTGACATTTACAGATAAAGAGAGCAGAGGATAAAAGAGAAACTTGAGTTGGAGGCTCCCTGGAAGCCATCTGTGAGGTGAATTTTGATACAGTACAGTCTGTATGTTTGACTTGGATGGGAGTTTCACACGCAGCTTGACAGAGAAAACCTGTAACATGCAGCACAAAATGAAATCAGGATTCGTTGTGGAGACAAAAATGTCTGATGAAGAAGTGAGACTAAATGATAACTTAAAAAGCAGCAGGTTTAATGAGGAGGTTAGGAGTGACGTGTCCCATGTTTGCATCTTTGCAGAGCTGGTCAGTGCTCCCTGACAGGCTGTCTGCTGCCTTACATAATCATTTAATCAGACACTGTAGCCTCCTTGGACTTCGAACATGTGTGACCTGGGGGGCATTCATAGATCTGTCCATCATGGGGCTCTAGAACATACTACATACAGCTCAGACCATATGACTTTGGAAAACCTTGTATGATTTTGTCACAAACATGCAAGAGGGCCTGTGGTTTAGGTCGAGACAATATTTACTGCAGCATCTACAGACCAACATACTGTATTCATGCTAATAAAAATATGCAACTGTACTGTGTCCTATCAGAATCTGGGGCAGGACCTGGTCCTGGTCTCTCTTTTTTTTTTTTAGACACACCCCTGCTTTTTCAGACAGGTATATCAGGCCCTGGACCGTCTCAAGGTTCCACAGAAGTCTCAGAACCCATCAAACCTGAGAGAATAGGTAAGTCAACTTTACTTCACACATGCCTAAATACTGCCTAAATTACTTAAAATATCCATCATCAGCATTAAAAGGGAGTGATCCCCTCCAAAAAAGTCAGGTATTTATAAAAAATGTGCCCCCATGTTTCAGCTTATGTAAAAAACATTTTTAATAGTTTAAAAGACAGCTTTCTGCTCTCTACCAGGGAGAGTGGAAGTGTGTCTGCCTCCAAGCTTTGCTTTATACCAACATCCTGCTGCCCCCACAGTCGAGATGTGGACTTTTCTCTAAAAACAGGCCAGATAGGAGACATGGATGTTGTTTTACTTACTGATCTGAATAAAGGACTTAGTATTTACAAAGATGCTGTTGTGTTACTATGTTTAGAACAACCAGCTTAATTTGCGATCTACTAGCTGATGTGTTGAAGCTACTTTTGTGTTTTATGGCCGGATACAAAGGTTCTCTCTATGAATGATTTCTTACATTAGAATCATATTTAACAGAACCCAGAACGACGCAAAGACAACAGGAAGCTGATCAAACCTGCTCTAGACTGGATCAAACCTGTTTATCCTGGCGCGCGACCAGCGTGCGCACAGCTTGGTCGCGCGCGTCGACTTGCGCGCAGCGTTCATATTCTATGATAAAATCTGACAAATGACTTTCTACAGCATGGTTGTTTTATAGAGGCTAACCAGAGGGAGTATCACCTCCTCCCGCCAGTGTCTGCTCATGATCCGGCCAGTCCTCTGTCTGTGGAACCGGACATCATTTCCATGTTCACGTGAACGCATCATGAGCGACAGGTCGCGTGGCTCGCGGCGGATGGAAGATGAACGTGTACGCGCGTGAGCGAGGCAGATGATGCAGAAGAGCTGCGCGTTCATGAGACCGGATGGCCGCGTTCCCGCCTCTGAATACCGGCTGGAGCCGGTAAGGAGCTGCCAAAACAGGCAGGAGACAGACAAAGGATGCTGCGGCTGGCAGCGCGGAGACACACCGAGGGAGGGAGGGTTTAGTTCCCCAACACTACCGCTGTAACACCGGGCGGCTTAGGAAACTGTTTTACATCTTTTCACATTTAACAGTCATAATAGTTTTAAATGCTGCTCTGTGGAGCCAAGAAAAACAGCCATCTACAGACGATCCCATAGTGATGTCCAGATAGAAGAACACAAAAGTCCTCGAGGTCCAGAAGACTGTCCACCGTCCTCTGCTCTGCAACACCGGCCGGTAAGTGAAGCCAGACCACGGGATGCTGCCTGCTTCCTCTCCGCTTCGTTACCAGTGCAGCCCTGGTGGAAAGTCACACTTTTTATTTCGTATTAAATCTATTATCTCATAGATGTTCATTTTCTTTCATTTCTCTTCAATAAGATGTTTATAAGGAAGATAGAACTTTGTTAAAATTTCAGACAGAGACATGAATTGTGTCGGTGAGCTCTTCCTGGTCTGAGCCGCGAGGCTACAGACAGCGGGTCTGGAGCCGGTGTTACACCAGAATCTGTGACCCATCAGAGTCTGTGACCCTAGGCTTCGGTAAGCTTTAAGCAATCTTATGTTTAGGTATATTTAGCAGGCCAGGAAGTTATGATTAGGGAAAGGACTCTGGGTAAGGGCATAAAATTCACAATTGGTAACTCAGAATGCTCAGACACGCTAGGGTCACAGATTCTGGTGTAACACCGGCCGGTGTCTGTCCGATGAACCGGCCGGCCGGTGTCTGTCCGATGAACCGGCCGGTGTCTGTCCCATGAACCGGCCGGTGTCTGTCCGATGAACCGGCCGGTGTCTGTCCGATGAACCGGACGGTGTCTGTCCCATGAACCGGCCGGTGTCTGTCCCATGAACCGGCCGGTGTCTGTCCGATGAACCGGCCGGTGTCTGTCCGATGAACCGGACGGTGTCTGTCCCATGAACCGGCCGGTGTCTGTCCCATGAACCGGCCGGTGTCTGTCCGATGAACCGGACGGTGTCTGTCCCATGAACCGGCCGGTGTCTGTCCGATGAACCGGCCGGTGTCTGTCCGATGAACCGGACGGTGTCTGTCCCATGAACCGGTCTATCAGTGGATGAGAAGCCCTCTCCTGACTCAGGTTGACCTAGTTTTACGGCTTCTGCATTGCGGACAACCCACAACAGGAAACATTTTCAGCACACACAAAGACTAATTCGGTTTAAATTAAAGAAGAACCAGTTACTCTGAGGACCAGAAAAATGCCATTTTAGCTTAAACCCCCCAAACATTTTAAGATAAAATGACTAATTACAAAACATTGCATATTAAAGTTAGTTGCCTAATGTATCAGAATCGATAAATAGAAACCATGGTGATTAAACTTTGTTGAAGAAGTGAGAAGGATTAGATTAGATATACTTTATTGGTCCCATGAGGGGAAATTCAGTTTACAGTACAAGCTGTCCAAGAACATGTGGCTACAATAAACAGAACCGGGTTGGGTAGACTGTAGGAGCTGGCAAGTGTTTATCTGATCATACTGTTTCTCCCCCTGGTGGTCTCTTTGTGTCACTACATTCACACAGCCTGACAAACAAAGGAGTAGAGGTAGAGTAGCAGTCGCTGCAGATCATTGCTGTAGGACAGATTAGTGCAGCTAACATGGCCAACATCTGTCTCCATCTGTATTATATACTGACCCTAACACTGAGATCTCCAAAAGGCTGCAGGCCTTTCTACGTTCAGTCTGTTTATGCCAGAAGCTGAGCCTTCCTGGTATCTGTTATAGTTTTACTCTCACAGCCTGATTGGATCAAATACAGGCTAGTGCAACACCTACCCTTCCATTGTATGGAAACATGATCATCATAGTCCCAGTTATGATTATTACAGTAGTACTTAATATGTTCAGCCACAGTATGGAGTTCAGCATATTCTTAAGGTTACATAATGTGTGTTATTTGCACTGGAGTTGTCCTGGAACTCATTTATCTATTTATATAAATCAGTATAATTTATTGGTGGTAAAAACTTTATTTCAGTCAAAGGTTCCTGTTAGAGCAGCAGGGGGCGCCACTCTGCTGTGGTCTATGCAGGGCGTGTTCACTAGCTGCTTGACATGAATGAATTATACATTACATCAGGACTGATATAAGATGAAGAGAGTGACATGGCTAACATTCTCCCTATAAAGCTCATACCGCTCATCAGCCAGCTAATACTGGGACAACCATCATGTCTGTTTCTCCCACCAGGAGGCGCCCTGTAGCCATGAAGAGTCCCAGAGTACCCGGCTGTCTGGGTCCCAATGTTTACCCAGCGATACCAGAAGGTGGCTGGGGCTGGGCCGTGGCCTTGACCTTCTTCATGGTGGAGGTCAACACGTATGGAGTCCTCAAGAGCCTCGGCGTGTTCCTCGATGATCTCATGGAGGAGTTTCAGGAGAGCACCAGCCGTGTCTCCTGGGTCATCTCCATTACTGTCTTCATCTTTGCCTTCACAGGTCAGTCCCTGTAGTCCACACACGTTTCATCTGTACTGTCTTATGGAGATACAAGCTAGTCAGGGACGTTTACCAAGTGCTCACACTGCAGCCATTTATTATTATTATTATTATTATTATTATTATTATAAAGCAACACGAAGCAGGGCAGAAGCAGGAATAGGAAGAGCAATGATGGGTTTCCCAGCTTTAGGGTTAGGGTTGTCTGAGCAGAGACTGAAGCATTCACTATTTGTGTTTTAACCCACAGCCCCCTTGGGGTCGTTGCTTAGCAACCGCTTTGGCTACCGTCCTGTGGTCATGATGGGAGGCTTCCTGATGAGCCTGGGCATGATCTCCTCCGCCTTTACTAACAGCATCAATGAGATGTACGTCACCATTGGCATCATCTCAGGTACCAGAAAAATATCTGTCTATCTATCTGTCTGTCTGTCTGTCTGTCTGTCTGTCTGTCTGTCTGAATAAATAAATACTAGCAGGTGCCCCTCCCTACATTGATCAGTGTCTAGATGAAGGGACTTCTAGCAGTGTGTCCTGGCTCAGCGATGAAGAAGCTTCTATCTAGTGGTTAGAGGTCAAAGTGACATAGCTGGTGATCTCTGTACCAGAGAACACCAACTCCTGTCTTCCTGAGCAGACAGCACTGCTAGCTCTCCCTCCATGTTGTCCATGTCTACCAGTGCAGTGGAACGTAGCTAACTTTACCACTCCTTCTTCTCTCTGTTTTTCTCTTTACATGCATCTTGTCTTTCAGCAGTGGCTCTAGCAAACCTGTATCATCTCAAGCAGCCTGAGCCCTTTGACACAAGAGTGACCTGCCAGCTTGACCCTTTGACCCACCCCCCTAGCCATGCAGTGTTGCGGGCCAGTGGCTGTCACGTCCCCTCTTTCTTTTTCTCCTCTCTTTAGGGTTTGGCTTCTGCCTCTCCTTCCTCCCCACCGTCACCATCCTGGCCCAGTACTTCTCTAGGCGGCGGGCCCTGGTCACCTCCATCGCTTCCTCTGGAGAATCCTTCGCCATATTTACCTTTGCTCCAGGTGAGTTTTACTCTTTCCGTCCATCAGAGCATCAACAAGCTGACACCAGTGAATGGAACCCAGAGCGTTTCATCTGGAGTAACCAAACATGGAGCAAATGACCCTGAAGGTTTTCAACATTTGATCAGGTTGCAGCATGATGTGGATTAGTAGGAAGGGTTAATCATAGCTCCAGCTGCAGATTCTGTGCTCTGGATCTCCACATCTACATGTTGGAGGGAGAGGGTCTGGGACAATCACTTCTGGGCTACACTTTATCTTCATTGTTTCTGTCTTCTTTCTGTCTACATTTGTAAATAATATCATTTTAATCTGTTCTGTCTGGTTGAATAAATAGTCTAGGCCATTCTAACGGATGAGTCTACTCTGATCTAAACTAGCCATCGTATCTCTGGCTGCTGGAAGGTCAACCTCTTCTGCAGCTTTTCCTCCAGGATCTCTGGGTTTTTATTTCAAGCAGAGCGTCTGCAGTGTGATCAGTCCTCAGCAGGCTCTATAGCTCTTTGGGATTCAACAAGCTTCTTCTACAAATTTGGCAAGGCATGGAAGGCATCTGCCGCTGCTAGCCGGTCTGACTCGTGGGTAAGAGAGTGAGCTAACGGAAGCGCCTCTTCCTGTTGAAACTGGCTTTAATGCAGTGCATTGTGGGATTGGTTTTAACAGCCGGGAGGTGTCAGGTCAGTAGTGTGGCCCAACACAGTTCTCCACTGCTCTGATATTTAGCTGGTTGTAGCCCACCCTTCTACGTAGACCAGGACTGATTGGACTCTGTGTTTCTTCTTCTTCACTGTCACATAAAGCGTCCCTACAGATGCGGAACGCTGTGTGGCTTTAATGTTTTCAGGGTGTGGTGTACATTTTTTTCATACCAAATCTGATTTGAATCAGCTCGTTTTGTACCTGGGTTTTCTCAAAATGAAATTGGAAATGACAAAAAGTATTTTTTAAACTTGATTTTATTTCACTCATCCTGTCCCAGAGCTGACCTGGATGCAACGTCCAACTAAAACCAGGCTTGTACAGGTGTAGATTTCCCCAAACACAAACTTTGTTTACTGAATAAGTCGATGAATCGCTCAGTCCTAGTGTGTGACGTTTAGAGGCGTGGTAGATTTAGAGACGTCCACAGTGAGGCGCTGTGGACACACTCCGCTTCAGAACATCGGGAGGTTAATGTAAACATGTCAATGTGTCCACAGCCTTCAGCAGACTGAAGGAGGACATCGGCTGGCGCTACTGTCTGGTTATCCTCGGCGTCCTCCAGGCGTCTGTGATTTTCCTCGCCGTCCTCCTGCGTCCAATCAGCATTGAGCCAGAGGCTGGGGAGGAGGAGGACAGCGCCTCCCTCTCTCTGAAGCAGCAGAGCGCCTATGAGCTGGAGAACGAGCAGACCAGGACGTCTCTTAGCTCAGCCATCTCTGGGGACTCTGGCGTGACGTCCCTGTCCTCGTCAGACGAAGACCTCAGAAACGCTGCAGTGGAGGCCAAAGCTGTGATGGGCTGGGGGAAGGAGGAGCAGGAGGTGCCCCCAAGCCCCCCTTCCAGTCCAGTTAAGGAGGAGCTGGATGTAGAAGAGGCTGGTCCTCTTGGAGCGTCCAGACCCAAACTGCTGGACTTCTCCATGCTGAAAGACGCTGCCTTCATCTGGTACTCGCTCTTCGGTCTGTTCGCCACGCTGGGCTTCTTCGCTCCTCAGCTCTACATCATCGAACTGAGCAAGAGTCGCGGCGTGGAGGACAAGATGGCGTCCTACATGCTGTCTGTGATGGCGGTGGCTGAGATCGTGGGGCGCTTCTCCATCGGTGTGGTGTTGAACAGAGCTCGCTGTAAGAAGACCCACGTCCTGCTGAGCTGCGTGGTTCTCCTGGCCCTGGTTCTGGTGGCTTTCACCCTGGTCTGGGAGTTCTGGGGCCTGGTGGTCTGCTGCGCTCTCTACGGCTTCTTCATGGGCACCGTGGGCTCCACACACATCCCCATGCTGGCTGAAGAGGAGGTGGTGGGAATCCAGAGGATGCCTTCTTGTGTTGGAGTCTACATGTTCATCCAGAGCTTTGCTGGACTGGCCGGACCCCCCCTGGGAGGTAAAAGCAGCTGCTTTACTGTTTCCTCCATCAGTATGTGTCTCTACATGCTAATGTCTGCCTCCTCTGTGTCTCCAGGTGTGCTGGTGGATCTCACTCATAACTATGGAGCAGCTTTCTACTCCTGTGCGGCAGGAATGGGGCTCAGCGCCATCTGCCTGGCTCTGGTGGGCGTGGCCAAGTCTGGGGCATGCCAAAGAAGGAGCAGGAAGGAGAACCCAGAGGGGGAGGAGGAGAAGATATCTCAGGACAGCAGCCCAGTAGACTTCCTGGAGGTTGACCTGGTGGAGATGGTTCCAGTCCAGCAGGCTGAGGTCATCTGAGGCCGACCCCAGCAGGACTGCAGACCGTCATACTGACCACTCAGAGCGCTCACATTCAGACACTGATCCAGAGCCGGGTTGGCAGCTTGGCCTTAAGATGCCTTGCCCAGAGGCACATTGACGTGTGACAGCAGGAAGCTGGAACTAAACCTACAAGTACTTACTGAGCTGCTGCTGAACAAAGCTGTGCTCTCTGCTGGAGACATGTCCCCGTGTCTGTCCTCCTGATAAAGTCCCCGTTAGCCCCCCCACATGAAGGTGGAGCAGAGAGCTCCAGACCACGCCTTATTTATTCTTCTGCCGCTGGTTGGTGGAGAAGATGTTAGTAAGAAACCAATAAATGACATGTGACTGAGGTCCTGCTTCTGTCCACATCACATCAATATTTCTTCTGATTGTAACTAGAGCAATACTGCAGCAGAGCTTTAAGTGTTCAGGATCCTGGTGCTGGACTGTAGAGCTCCACTGGAGGGAAGCAACCAACAGTCTAGTTAGTTTCTTTCTACCTGAAGCTTTGTGACTAATAGTTGATCTCATCTCAAAGTGTGGCTCCTGGCCTGCTTTCAGGATGCAAACCTGTTAGTAATGGATGTGAAGCACCTTGTCAGGCTCTGCTGCAGCCTCAGATTCTCTAAAACTCTCCACAACTTGAAGATTAGCTTTAGTCAACATTGTTTACAATGTTTGTTTTTATTGTCATCTTTCGTGAACCTTCATGTTTAATGACTGTTTTTTAATAAAATTAATAAACAGCTGGTATCTGCCTGTTGGATCTGATGATTGTTATTAAGCACCACAGACAGACAGTCATCCCATCGGCACCACATAAGTAGAGTTTAATGAACCAACACTGCACACATGAAGTGATACTAGTAGTTCTGGAGCAGACCTGGATGACTGACTCCAGAACCTTGGTGTCAGCCTGGACAGTTAGAACCTTCCTATTTGTTTCTAACAACTAGAAACTTGATCTGGTTCTGGTATGACTATGAAAGCTTTCCTCAGACCCGCTCAGTGAAGAAAGGTTTATCTGATGGAGTGTTCAAACACAAGTGAAGCACAAGTTCTAAATAGTGGTGATGAAACTATGAAGGGGCAACAGTGATTGTTTTATTAAACATGGATGAAAGCACAACACATCCTTCTGACCAGCTCTGTTAGAGGACCAACCCCAGAACATCTGGTCCAAATGACCACCTCTGGATGGTATCCAACATGCTGCCCTCTTATTCTGCTTCCATTTACATTAGGGTGTAAATGATCCATAGTCATACCTGGCATTGTCTAACACAACAATTCAGTTTTATTTCTATAATGCCAACAAATGTCATCTCAAGGTACTTTGTAAGAAAAATCATTTCAATCCAATTATACAAACATTCCTATCAGTTAAAAGTTTTCTATGTAAGGAATCCCAGCAGATTGTGCTGAGTCATTGATGTGAGGTTTTACCCGGATCATGCAGACCTCAACCACAGCAATTCCTCAGCAATCCCACATACTGAGCAAGCATGTAGCGACAGTGGAGAGGAAAAACTCCCCTTTAACAGGAAGAAACCTCCAGCAGAACCAGAACCTGGATCAGTACAAGCGATCATCTGCCACGACCGTCTGAGAAGACAGAGAAGAGACAGAAAGAACTGATGTATGAGTACTGTATATATTAAAGAAAGTATAAAGTTGATAACAGGACATGGATGACACTCAGTCACTGGTAGTATCATCCGAACAGATGTCCCCATCCTGCAGGGGGCGTCGTAGCTTAGCAGGATACCAGACCATGTGGAGCTTCTATGAGGAGAAGAATACTGAGAGAAAAAAATGTTAACTGAAATTTAATGATATTGGTTACCGCCCACTGTGACCTTCAGCAGGCAGAGATGTGTTTTTCTCTCCTGCGTCTGAGGTTCGGACATTGAAAGAATCACTTATTATCCACACTGATGAGATATTGTTAGGAATCTGTTGGTTCTCCACAAGGAGCAAGCTGGAATCACCCAGAGTTTCTAAACCCTAGTTACTTTGTTTCAACATCAGGCAAATACTCAAAAATGACCAAGGAAGCAAATATGCCTTTAAATTGGTTTCAGAATCAAACCCTGATAACAGAGAGGAATAGGGTCCAGAAAACAGTGCTCTTTCCTTCAGCATCCACAGCAGAAAGGAACAAGGAATCAGCTTCTTGGTGATTCTTTGTAGGCTGCCTCTGTCTTCTACAAGTAGAACGTTTCTTACCGTCTCATCCTGTCACTGGTGAGACCAACCATGCATGTTAAACCTGTTACCTTCCTAGGCACTAACTCTACATACTAAATCCTAAAGTCATCCAGATGATGACAAGTGTAATCCTGTATGCAAAGAAACGTGTTGATACCACGCACGTCGTGGTGTTCTTGTCTCCGCGTCTAATGCACGGCTCCTCGTTATTTAATCCTTACTTATACTATATACTTTCTAAATTCATGAAGACATTAATCTCTGAAATCACCCTCTCTTGGGGTGACATCAAAGCCACCCCACTTAATTGTTTAAGCATGATGAATATAGCTGTATATAACTTTATGCTGTCCATCTTTATGGAAGTGCTGTCCCCAGGGAGCTCTGGCGTTCCATATTCTCCCCCTCATCTTCACCTGTTAGCACGTATCTTAAAACCATTTCATATGAGGGAGGTTTTGTCAAAGGATCTAACAGCTTTATCAGTACATCTGAGAGCGAGTGCACAACAAAATCCACACAGACAAATATCCCTAAAAAAGTTACAAGGGATACAATTAAAGTTCCAATAATTCCCACCAACTTTCCAAACCATCTTAATAACATATTAGGGAATGGGTTATCAAGACCTGAGTCTTCTTGACTCATTTGACAAATCTCTTAATCCTTTCAATTTTTTGTCAACAAACCCACCTCCGGTCTAAGTAATTACATTTGTTAGGCACGATCCAGATTTAAAAAATAAATTCCCTTCCTCCTGCAATTTTGTTCACAAGTTTCATGCTCATCCGACTCCCTGTGATACTCCATTAGCATCAATATACACCAGTTTTTCCCACCATCCATCCATTTTCTGAACCGGGGGGGGGGGGGGGGGGGGGGGGGTGCCTATTTCCAGCTGTCAACGGGCAATAGGTGGGGTAAACCCTGGACAGGTTGCCAGTCCATCACAGGGCCGCACATTGAGACAGACGATGATACACAGTTGTACATCTCCATGTCTCCTGATGACACACGGCCAATGGATGCACTTTTTAACTGCATTTTAGACATTAAATCCTGGATGGCAGAAAACTTTCTCCAGCTCAACCAGGACAAAACTGAGGTTTTAGTTATCGGTCCTGAAGCTCAGAGAGAGAAACTTTGACCAAAACTACAATTACTGTACTCTTTTAATCCTTCTTTAAAAGTGAAGAATCTGGGCGTGATTTTTGACTCTAAGCTGACTTTTATTCCATATATAAAAATATCACTAAAATAAGTTTTTATCACCTAAAGAACATCGCCAGAGCAGAGGGTGTCCTGACTGAAATTGAGATGCCAGAGACTGGAATGAATGCATAGTCATATATGGTTGAAGAGGGGGTGAACTCGGAACAACGCAGGAAACTGAAGCAGGTGAGCAGGAGCGTGGACTGAGGAGATAGGTTGATGAATGGGATAGATAGCAGCAGTGAAGCATAAGAATGCAACGGGTGAAAAGGTTGGAGGTGAAGGTAAACGATGTGTAGCTGAGGGAGGTTCTAGCTTTTAAAACCTTTCGATAACATACGTGGCTATGATCGAGGGCTGGACAGGGGCTACCTGTCGCCAGCTTAATGAAGATCCTGATCTGAGTCATAAGATTTGATGGTAGCTACACAGATTATTATTTATATAAATATATATAGTATAAATATGACTGAACTGGAGTGTGACGAACTGGCAGGTTGACAGGAGAATAAGAATAAAAGACCATACGTTACGTGAGAGGCCTCGAAGACGTTCCAGCTGGACGGGTAGACAGAGAGGGTACCAGGTGAAAGACTGTTTAAGATGGACTTCCGAGATGCGGTGAGGTCGTGACGCTGAGGAGGAAATTGAAGATTGTGGCTAAAACTGTTAGGACTGGAGTTTAGTTGAGATGTGCTGTCGGAGCCTATGAGCCGAATTTCAGGTGAGAGACTGTTGAAGATGCACTTCTGAGATTCGGTGATGAGGTCGAGCCAAGGCTCTGAATTTCTGAAAAGAGAAAAGAGAATCAGCAATTTGGTTTAAGTGACAAGGGACAGAAGCTGTATAGAGTTTGAAATGATGGGCTGATGGGGAGAGAGCATGCGGATGAGCTGCCTGATGGTTGGTGGATGAGATCGACCTTTATCAATAATTTCCTTAATGGCTGCATTGACGGAGTGGATGACAATTGAGTATTGCGACCATTGGTGTCCCGAATAAGGGCTGTGATTACGAGGGGGTAAAGCCCAAGGAGAGCAGAGGAAGGGAAGGCAGACTGGGAGATGAAATCTGGGTCCAGCCTGAAGCGAAACAAGTCCTATGGTAGTAGCTCCGAAACAGATGGGAGGAGCAGCATCGATAGGAGATGAAATGGTTAAACTCCGAAGGGGAGAGGAATTCGCATTGGAGCTACGTCCCTGTACAACAGGACTCGACTAAGGCGAACTGATCATGGATGCATGGCACGCTGGTGGCAGAGGACTGAGGGAGACACGAAAGACTGCATCTAGGGAATGAGGCTGACGGCAAAGTTATGATAACCTGAGAGCAAAGCCCAGGGAATCCGGAGAAGTATACGAAGAGGTGGCCGGTGTTTTAACGAAATAGCGCACCCTTTCGAAGTGTTCGCCGCAGGACGAGTTACCCAACCTATCTTAACTCACAAGTTCTATGCCCGACCCCAAGGTCACAGAGCAGCAAAGATACTTGCCTAATAATAAAAAATGCCTAAACCTGGATGCACACATAATTTTAAGTTAATTTGAACAGGGTTTTTTTTTGTTTCTTTGCAGTACGTGTTGATTAACCGAAATTATGTCGCTAGTTATGTTTGAATGTGCAAATATCCTCAAACCGATTAAAGATTGCGCATCTATCGAATTAAAAAAGGCGTTTAAGTGAGCTGTATTTCTGAAAAGCATGAATCATGTATACATGTGCAGAACTATCTAAAACACAGAAAAAAAGGCGTAGAAGAAGAAACGGATCTCCGCTGTAAACCACCATGGCTGTGCCGATTTGAGGTGGAGGACTGATGATATTTCATTTATGATGCGTTTTTTATTTATTCATTCATTTATTTTTATTTTTTTTATGATCGAACCTTCATTCTTATGCATGTAATCGAATTATGAACTAAATCCCTTTAATTAAGACGACAGATTTCAATGTATAACTTAACAGACTTCTGTAGGAAACACCTGCATTGGAATGGAAGTTTACATGCACCGAACGAACTATCGGAATAAATAACTTCTCGAGCGGAAGGAAATTTCATCTGAATGAATTTGATCGGGTCAGACTAATCTAAATGGAATATTTACATTAACCATTCAGGCTTTTGATGCAATTTCTTGATTCCCACCAGATTACTTGGTGCAGGGCGATATGACAGCTCGCCCCTGGCAGGGGGCGCCGTGAGTGCTTGGGCCGAAGCCACGGAGAAGGGAACGGTGTCACCGGAAGAACCGCCAAATGGGGAAGTTTGAACGGCAGAAGCGGGAAGCTATGTACGGAACAGGGATTGCACTGCGCGGAGGAGAAGAAAAAAGAAGCCTAAAAAGAGCATTGTGAGCGGAGCGGCTGAAGGGGATCCCCCTAAGCCATAAAGTACGCTGAGAGTCGCGCCACTGTCCACCCGGACATGTCGGAGCGGCAACAGAGGAGCAGCGACCACGAGGGAGCGGCCTGGGGCGAGTGGGCCGAAGCGGCGGCCAGGAGTGGCTGAGGAGATGGCTCGAGTCGGAGGATGACGCTGTGAGGCAGGTGAAGCGGAAGAATGAGGAGGGAGGCCCCAGCAGCCACCAGAGGTAGAGGCAAGCGGCGTGGGAACTCCCGCTGGGAGTTCTGAGGAGAAGAGGCCGAAGCCGGGGGAGATGGATCGGAATCCGGCTGGCTCAAAGCGAGACGAACACGGCGAGAAGCGTGGCGGACCAAGGGCTGAGGAGAAGCCACTGCAGATTTGAGGCCGGGGAGGTAAAGCTTCTCGGACGGATCGACGCCCCAAGCGTAAAGACATCCATGCTGGGTATGATGAAGCGAAGACGTAGAGCGAGGTAAGCGAGTGAAACGCACGCAAAAGTCCGAACTGATCGCGAAAATGAACGAGGCAGACCGCAAAACAAACAAGGCAAACGGGGGATGAAGGGCAAGCAGAGTTTATAAGTGTATCGTGATGGGATTAGAGATGTAGAGCATGTGCGGGGTGCCGGATGAATTGGATTAAGGCTAACTAGGATGTACGAAGTGGATCTGAAATGTGGTCCCGCTCCCGGAGCTAAGTCAACATGTTGACTCCATGTTTGGCTTCAGGATCAGATACAGTGGAAATATGTCCATGGGAGAAACAAAACAAAAAAACCACATAAAATTCTACTTTCATGATTCTTTGTGTAGAACACTTACCAAGGAAGGGCTGGACTGGGACAAAAAAAAAAATCAGCTGGACAACGGGGTCTGATTATACTACGTTGTCACCAGCTGGCTCCGCTATATGCCAACAGACGGGTGACAGATAAGGTCCCCATTTTATTAATCAAAGAAACTATTACAAAAGTGTTTCTTTTTTTATAGGAAAGGTGTTGAGTCTCATTTGTTGTCAGTTGAGCCTTTTGACTGAGAAGTGTGAGATTTTAGCCTTTTTTTGAGAAAAGTGCTGGTTCTATTGTTGTGAGTAGCTGAACGTTCAACCAGAACCATGGAGGTCTGAAACATGAACTTTTCACCACATTGATAACAAAAGACAGTAAATCATCTGAGTGTAGGATCGGTCTGTTTCATTTTGATCATTAACGGAGGTTTGCTCTCTTGTTTCTCTCTCTCTCAAAATTTAGTGGAAAGAAAAAACAAGGGATCCTCCAAGGACCCGTTCAAACCCAGTGTTATGAGAAAATATGTTTCCCTGAAATATTATGTTCCCCCTGGTGTTACGTTGGTATGTGTTCCCTAAGCCTCTGTCATTTCTGATTGGCTGACAGGTTGATTTCTTACTAATCCTAACGTTCAAGAAACATTTTCTAATCCTAACATTGGAGGAGCATTACCTAACCATAACTTGACTATTTCCTAATCCTACTATTCGGGAACCAGTGCCTAAACCTAACAGGGGAACAGAATATTTCAGGAGAACAGATTTTAGCAGAAGTCCGGTTCCTTGATGCACATGCATGCAGTGAGCGCGTATAGGCGACCAGTGTTGCATCTGATGTGGTAAATCCACTTGTTGATAAAAAAGGAGGAGAGCCGTGTGTGGAAATATTTTGGACTTGCGGCTGATGAAGAGGGGAACATAATAATCATCAAAACTCCGTTCGTAAACAATGCCATCATAGTTTTTATCTCAAAAGGAGAAAAGGCATCTAACTTAAAACACCTCAAAGACCAACACCCTGATCTGATGAAAGAGTTTAATGAGGTATGTTTTAAACTAATTCAAATTTATTGTAGTGGAAATTTTAAATACAGGGATGAGAGAGATTCTTTCAGATGTATGGAGGTTTAATTACAGACTTGTTCGATCAAACAAGGAGGTGCAGAATCGTACAGAGTATATGCAAACTGACCTGCCTTCCAACATGAGACTTACCCCTAAATTTCACTGCATGAGCTCTGCTCCGCCACGCATGCCGCAGAAAAACCGATCCCATTGTAGTGGAAATGCTGCACCGGCCGCCTTTTTGCCCTCCGGGCAATAAAAATAGGATTGAATCGAATTTTGCCGGACGCCGGAGCAAGTTCACAGTCAATTTACATAAATATCAAAGCACAAAAGGATACCGAACATGGAGAACATCCGGTTTTTCAAAATAAATCAGTAAAGACAGACTATATTTTTCTTTGTATTTAAGTAAAAAAACAATCTTAAATTTGTACCAGGCTTTTACAACAGTCATAAATACCAAGTTTTGTTTAGACCAGGAACTGATAAATTGCAGCAGACTGTGTTTAAAACAGGAAGAAAGATAGTTTAGGTCAGGACCCCAATAAAAACGGGTGTCTGTAAATCATTTTGGGGAGAACCAGGCTGGGGGAGTATATGATACTTTGGCACACAATGAATGTTTATGCACTGGGGGTGCCCATGTCATGTGATTCTTGTTTCTTTGTGCTCAATAAAAAGAGATGAGCCCTGTCAGCCAGGGTGCACATTCGTGAGCCCGACCTGCAGGTGCGTCTTATAACAAACAGATCTGTTGTTGTTGTGTCTTTTCTCTTTGTTTTCTGGAATATATATCACTTTTCGATCCTGCTGAGGACCGCTGGATCCTAAAACCGTGAACAGAGCTAATTTACAGTTTTGGAGTTAATCCACAATAGAGGAACACTTTAATATAGAATTTAAACTCCAGCAGTATGCATAGCTATATTACTATAATCTCACTTAAATTTATACATACTGTATATGTTATGTAAAATAATTGTGTGTGTTTATACATAAATTACACACATAAAATCAAAATTTATTTAAACTTATTTAATTCTGAAATGTCATTTCCTGCAGTAGGTATGTGGGTGATAAAGTACGTTTACAATATATGACAGAAAGCCAGGAGGACAACATGGATGAAGAAAAGCTCATTCTGTTAGTGGAGATATGTTGATAAAGAGACATAGATATAGCTTTTGTTTTCTGTTCGTCTTCCAAGTGTGAATAGTTTTGATCTGACTTTGGTATTTGCTGCGCATGCGTCTTTGAGCACCTCTGGGCTGAGCGAAGGTGGGGCGCATGCAGTATAAATTAACAACGGCAGTGAACCGTGGCGGAGCACATGTAGTGGAATTTAGGGGTAAGACTTTTAGAGATTCAGTAATCCTAAGCACTTATCAATATCATATCAGACATATTTCTTCAGAATGAAAGCGTTAGACCTTACCACTCTATGTGTGGACAGGGTGTCTTCCGATGTAAGAGGAGGTTACTATGCAAACCCAGGATATTGGAACTCAAAACAATACATTTCGCTCTGACCTAAATTCAAACAGTGTCATACAATCAGATTGGTTACCATATCATAAAAGAAAAGCACACATAAATGTCAGTATATAAGAATACACAGAACAGATTATTCTAAATATTACATTTCCCACTACAGTCCCCCCTTTTTATCATATCTCAATGATGAATCATAAAAACAAAAAAACAATAATTAGTTGACAGACTGGCCCACCTGAACTGTAGATCCTGCAGTTTACCTTTGACCTCTCCAATCATTAAGGGGATGAGGATGGCGCCAGCGTGTTCGGCTGCTCGTCTCTCATTCTCTGTGATTTTGGTCCCTCTGCTTCTCCTGTGCGCTATTGTTGAAGTTTTTTCGGCCACTCTGGTCTATGATAGACTCTCCCTCCTGGAACTCCGTTTTCCACCAAGGGGATTATCATCTTCATCAGGAGGAAAATCTGAGAACTCTTTTTCCTGATATCCCGACTTCGCTGTGGTGTGCTCCTTTTCGGTGCCAGCCGGGGAAACAAACGTGCAGGCCGCCTGGTCCACCTTTGTGCTGCCTTTACCACCTGTGAATGGCCCTTCTGACATCATTCAGCATCATGGTTCTTGCCTGCCGGTCTGGTGGTCGGAACTGCCGGTCTGGGCTCTGTGAGAGATGTCATCGTGGAGCTGTTCTCTCCAACCTTATGCCATTGGTCTGTGCTCCACCTGTCCCACCATCTGAGGATGGTGCTACCCTGTCTCTAAGATGTGCTGTGCTTAATGCCCGATGGATCACAAACAAAACATTCATCCTGAAAGACTATTTTACTGATCGACGATTGGACATTTTATTTTTATCCGAGTCCTGGATGGTCCCTGGTGAGTTGACTCCTATTACTGAACTGCTTCCTGTGGATTGCTCATATTTTAATGTTCCCAGGCCTTCAGGCCGTGGTGGAGGGCTTTTAACTATTTTTAAGTCTTCTATTCCTAGTAAATTCTGTCCGGTTTTGACAGATGTAACCAGCTTTGAACTATTGACTTTTGATCTGGGTCTCTCACCATGTATTATGTGTACATTAACTTATCGTCCTCCCAAGCCGAGTCCTGACATTATTCCCCAGTTTGCTTAACCTTTATCTGTTCTCTGCACATAATATGATCAAGTCCTTATTCTTAGATATTTTAACATCCATGTATGCTGCCCGGGTAAACCTCTTGTTGCGGATTTCTGGAATCTTTTGACTTATGCCACTTAGTTAAATTTCCCACTCATAAACTTTCACATACTTTGGACTTGGTTCTCACACATGAGGCTTTGGTGTCTGCTCTGACATCTGATGATGTTCTTCTGTCTGATCAATCAACTATTTTGTTTTCTGTTGACATAGCTCAACCCCTTCCTCGGGCCCGTTCTATGAGGCGTTGGTCCCGGGTGATTAATCCGTTTGTAGTTGACCAATTTTCTGCGCTTTCTGTTCATTTGTATGCTTCTTGTGGCAAGGTACACAATAAGGGCCCGGGCGGGATTCGATCCCGAGACTCCTGGGTGAGAGTGTGCGCCAACCAGTCAGTTAAAGGGATATCCCTGTGGCCAAGCAGCCAGGGCACATTATCAAACGGAGCCATAGTGACAGGACCTCCATACTGTCACATTTTGATATGAATATTTTTGACCTTGATGATTTTTCTGTCCTCCTTTTATTCCTGCTGTCTGTCTGCTTCATACCAAGTTGCTCCTCTTAGACTTAGACGCTGTCGCTTCTGCACTGATCCCTGGCTGAGTCCCTTTACCAGGTTGGTCAGGCAACTCTGCAGAAAGTTTGAACGGAGGTGGAAGAAGGATAGACTCCAGATCTCCCTCTCGATGCTTAAGGAATCTTGGAAGTTTTATCAAAAAGCTGTGAGGAAGGCCCACCATGACTTTTTATTCTGATATTGTGACTAGGCATGCAGGTGACCAGCGTGTCCTATACCGTACCCTTAATGTTTTTCTTTCTGGAAAAAAGTTTCGTTACCTACTCCTGACGTTGACCTCTGTTCCCGATTTACTGATTTTTTTTAAGGCTAAGGTTGTAAATATTAGATCTCATTTTTCGCCCTCCTCGGTTGAGTCTCTCACTGCACCAACCTCTCTTCAAATTTTTGACCAATTTCAGCCCGTCTCTATGTCCTCCCTCGTAATGTTGGTCAATCCATTTGTGTAATTATTATTAATAGCAGCCTCAATAGGGGGATGGTCCCACGATTGTTAAAACATGCAATGGTACAGCCTGTCTTGAAAAAACAGAATCTCGATCCAAATGCCTAGGAAAAATATCGTCCCATCGCAAAGCTTCCTTTCCTTTCAGAGCTGTTCGGGAAGTTCAGTCATAATTTAAGTGTTAAATAAGTTAAAAGTTATAAATAGGCAAATGGTTTATTAATTGTTGTTGGGTTGTTATTTTCTGTAATCCCATTGGTTGATGTAACCCGATAGTCCAATCAGAGGTAATGAGGGCGGGATCTGAGTGAGCCGAGGGTGAAGCACTGTTTGAGCTAGTTAGAGCCGGAGGCTGCACGTTACCGGAGGAGGCTGCTAATCAGAGCTAACGGGAAAACGGTCGAAAACTAGTCGTGGATGCAGAGTCTAAGTTGCTGTTATGGACTGTTTAACCCTGTGATGATGGACCGAGAGGAATTCTCTGGACTCTTCTGCTGTGGATAGAGCGACGTGGGTTTTGTTCCGGATGTACTACAGCCAGCCGAGTGAGGAAGCTAACTCCAGCCACGTGTCGTGTTGGGCGCAGCACAGCTACAGACTGAGTTTACCCCCCCGTAAAGTCTCATTTTAGTGGACGGAAACACTATACAACCAGGACTATTGTAAACTTTTATTTTAAATACTATTTTTTTTAACTAAATTTATATTTAAATTTAAAGCTTTTGTGTTGTGTCATAATTATTATTTACAGAGTTCGTGATTTGTGAAGGTTATAAAAAAAGGAAAAGGAGTTTAAAATCTAAATAGATTAATTATTCTTAGTGGGAATTGAGACAACCTATTAATATTTTCACTAAGTGGAGGCACCGCCATCATTGGAATTTATGAATACAGGTATAAAGGATAAAAACTGTTAAATATTGTATCTCCTGTTTACCAAACTTAGTATTTACCGTACCCAGGGCCCCACTCCTAGTACTACCACCACATTGACGGAAAGTTAATATTAGCTACTTGAGCTGGGTGGTTCATGCGGGTCTTTAACACTAGAACTCCCAGGCTTTCTGATCCCCAGCTGCTCTACCAGAGCCCGGTCAAATAACCGCTTGGTTTGAAAACAATGACTGAATCAATGACAATTAGCTGCCTTTCATTTGTAAATGCAGCTAGCCAGTGGAATGTGCTTGAGTGTTGTCTACCTTCCTGGCTTGCCTCTACTCCTCCTCTCCTCTCTTCCTCTGTCTTGAATCTGGTCAACTGAACTTGTCCATGCAATTGGATTTCTGTTTCCTATCTGTCTATTTATTATCTTTCAGCTTTCATACTCATACCCTTGTTACAGTGCCAGTCTAGCCATTCAATTCAATAAAAAGAACAGTTTATTGATCCCAGAGGGAAATTCCCAGCCCTAGCCGCTGTTATTTTCACTTTTTACTTCTCATTAGTTTTCTCTGACTTTTCTGATTCTAGTACAGGGCTATCTATACTACACCCATAATAAATATTTAATTATTTAACAGTGGATTTTTGGAGAAATAAGTCAAAATACAGTGCACCGTCTTTTCAAAATCCGTGTTTGTGTCACTTTTGGAATTTTATATCTCCAAAATGCTAGAGGTGATGCCAAAGTCTTTTCAAATTCTAGTAGAGGGGCAACTATAGCACAGCCAGAATAAATATCTCACTATTCTTCTGTAGATTTGTTGAGGAAAAAAAAGGTCAAAGTAGTATAGCGACTTGAGAAAACATGCGTTTGTCTCATTTTATGTTGTTTTCAGGAATTTATTTCTCCAAAACACAGGTGATAATTTTACAATTCTACTTCTGAGTGATTCTTGTGAACAAAATACAGAGAAAGCACCCTCAGCGATTATAAACTGACAAGTTTGCGGCAGTCTCCAAAGTTTGGCAGAAATTTGTTTCCAACTGCATCAAGTCCGACAAAGTCTTGCTGTCCTCTCCAACAGTACATTGCTTCAAAACCTGACAAGTTTGGAATGAAGTTCTGGGTTGCATGTGATTTGAACTCCAAATACATGTGTAATGCTATCCCTTACCTTGGCAAGGACCTCAGGCGTCCCTCACGGGAGAGACTTTCTGAGAATGTAGTGGTGAAGCTGATGGAACCGTTTATGGAAAAGGGCAGAACGGTTACAACTGATAACTACTTTACGTCATTATCGTTGACTACTCAGCCGTAAAACTTCACTTGCTGGCACCATAAACAAGATTCGTGTGGAGGTTCTACCATCAGCCACAACCAACAACCACTGGAGCGCAACAAATTCACCACGCAGGTATGTTGCAGCACTTTTACCCCTGTTGATAGTGCAGTGTTTATTTTCCCTTTTTTTGCACCAAGAGCTCCAGTTTTGTTGCACTATTATAGTATGTATAACATGCAATGACAATAACATCATTTTTTTTTGGTCTTACTTTTTAGGTGTTTTCAACAACTGGCACGACTCTCACTGTTTATGCACCCAAGCTGAAGAAGACCGTCTGCATCCTCAGTACCATGCACAGCAAAGTTGAGATTGGGGAGAACCGAAAGAGAAAGCCACACACACTCACTGACTACAATTTCATGAAGTGTGGCGTGGACATTATGGACCAGAAGGTTTGGCAGTACACCGTGCGTTCAGGAACCCGTCAATGGCCAGTTGCTGTGTTTTATAATATGGTGGACATGGCAGTAATGAATGCTCACGTACTTTATCAGGCATGCACTGGAGTGAAGGAGAGAAGGGTGGACTTCCTGGCAAATCTTAGCATTAACCAAGCTTAAATGGAGGCACCTAGACTTTTTTTGGTTTCTTGAAGACGTTTCACTTCTCATCCGAGGAGCTTTCTTAATTCTAAGTGGACTATGGGAGAAATCAAGTTTATAAGCTATGGTTCTCTATTGTTATTTAAATGAGCCAATACTACTTTTGGTTATCTATCTCCACATCCCCTGGTGGGTCGTTTTCCTTCATTGAGAGGGAGTCGTTGTATTGATTAGATGCAGACCTGTGCGACCTAAGCTGAAACGGTTTGGGCATGTGATTTAAAGCTGCACTATAAGTATTGGACAATTGAAACCCAAGACCCCCACCCCTATTCAAAGTGGGTTTTTCACGTTTAACATAGATGGCTTCCTTCACTCCTCTCTCAAACCATCTATCTTCCCTGTTTATTCGCTAGCTTTGAATACATCTTTTATATGTTATTTGTGATTGGTTTATTGTTTAATTATGTGTTGATAATGCTGTATCTGGTACTTAATGTTCAGCACTTTGGATGGTTTATATGTGGTCTACAACTAAATATGGTATGGTAAGAATGACACACTAGAAACTACCACTAATTCAAAGGCAGGCAGTGGAAAAAACAATAATACATCAAGATCAAATTATCTTATGCATTACAAGTCACAGTAAATCTTCCGAACAAAATAATCTGGCCTACGCATCCCTCCTAATGACTTTATCCGATCCATACAGAACCACATAAAAAAAAAAAAAAAACAGGGAGCGTAATATAAACAACCTCCAAACTTTGGTCATTTTTTGCGTCTCTCACGACTTGCGGGACAAAAGAAAGTGGCGGCCCATATGCCCCCTAAGTGTCCCTTCTGCATGGCTCATCATCAGTCAGGATGCCTAAATGCAAAACAGAGAAAACACAATGTTAGGTAGTATCAGTTAAGTAGACCTACACAATAAATACGTCAAAAATTCTTAGCACAAATTGAAGCGTGTACTTCCCTCAAAATGAGGCTTGCATCCACAGTGTGAACCCCAAAGTCAAAGTTTGTCGGTCACTCATTGCCCAGCGCTACAGTGACCCTTTAAAGAGGTTACACCAAAAACAGATCAGTAGTAGTAGGAATTAATCAAACAAGTGAAATGCTGAAGAATGAAATACATAAAAATGAAAGTATAAAAAATGAAAACCCTTAACTCTGTGCTCCACTTTGATGAGAGACCCTGCTGAATTTCAATGAAGAGCGAGACTCACATGGAGGAACACAAGGCATTAGTAATCGTCATACACCTGCAATCCAATCAGTTATATAGCACGAGGGAGGTCCAGAGTGTCCATGCCATATCCTTCTTCATCTCCTCCTCGACATCTGCATCAGGCCCTTCAACACCTTTCTCGATCATCTGGTGTGTAAAAGTTCTATCAGACACTCGGACCATTAGTCCCCAAATGCATGGAATGAATCAATAACAATCCCATCTTTCATGACCCTCAGGTCTTATAGAGGTTTTAAATACCTCAACCTCAGACAATGTCCCATAGCCATCGTCCTGTCACTCCTTGGAAGGCCTTCTCCTGAGAACCTCTACTGCAACTCTTTGGAGGACAAAGGGGTATATCCCCTACCTTCATATAACTGTTGATCAAATGATGCAGTTTGAGCAGGTGAAATTTCACGCATGGTACAAAGGAGTATGCAATAGAGTATTTGACACTAAAAAACAAGCCATCTTCTACTGCATGAATGATTTGCAGATCTTATTTGAGGGTTCCAGAAGAAAAATAATAATGTTGTATTATTGTTTTCTTAG
Organism: Apricaphanius iberus; assembly: GCA_028564705.1. Classification (NCBI taxonomy): domain Eukaryota; kingdom Metazoa; phylum Chordata; class Actinopteri; order Cyprinodontiformes; family Aphaniidae; genus Apricaphanius; species Apricaphanius iberus. The sequence continues at coordinate 153,357 of JAPXFQ010002803.1, read as the reverse complement.
GATGTCTTTCCTTTATCAGATTTTTAAATGTCATTTGGTTTCAAACGTATGTTCCTTTGTATGACACCCTGTTCTTTTAAGATGCTAATGAAGTTTAACTGAATAAATGGAGACTGCAGGGGGATGAGCCTTTGAGACCAGGAGACAGAGCTGTGTGATCAGGAGACAGAGCTGTGAGACCAGGAGACAGAGCTGTGTGATCAGGAGACAGAGCTGTGTGATCAGGAGACAGAGCTGTGAGACCAGGAGACAGAGCTGTGAGACCAGGAGACAGAGCTGTGTGATCAGGAGACAGAGCTGTGTGATCAGGAGACAGAGCTGTGTGATCAGGAGACAGAGCTGTGAGACCAGGAGACAGAACTGTGAGACCAGGAGACAGAGCTGTGTGATCAGGAGACAGAGCTGTGAGACCAGGAGACAGAGCTGTGAGACCAGGAGACAGAGCTGTGAGATCAGGAGACAGAGCTGTGTGATCAGGAGACAGAGCTGTGTGATCAGGAGACAGAGCTGTGAGACTGACTGAGAAGCTGATAGGAGAACAGACACACGGTCAACCAGAGTATCCTCCTGGATCTCCCGCTGCAAAACTTATTCTATCTCCCTCTGCAGAGCTCATTTAACTTCAATTTCTCTCCGACCCCTGTGTGTGATTCTTTTAGGTTAACCACTATTTTTTACCCTAACAATTTGGTGCCGAGACCCGACATACGGAGCACTTCCGCCTGTGGTTTTTGTAGAAGGACTTGCTTCACTGGCCAGCTGCATCAACTTCCACGAGGACCTCCTGCGCGTGCTCCCGTACGATCAATTCGGTCTCAATCACTTGTACAGGGGGGAGATTGTGAGTACGTCTTTTTGTGCACCTTTACATTTAAAACAAAAAATCTTCTAAGATAGTGAGGGTATATTCTGCTGTTTTGGGCCTAAAGGAAGGACGCTTTAGCCTCTCTGATAGAATATCAGGTGTTGAGCCTTAAGTGATTAAAGCGTTAATTACTACGGCGAGGGTGTAACGGACCAGGTTTGCGAGCCTGTTCCACCTCGATAATAAAAGGTTGTAAAAGATTATGTTTGTGAGCATATATACACCTCGCTGGAAAAGGTTCTAACGGATTAGATTTGGGAATCAATCCACCTCATTGGGAAGTACGCCAGTGCTTGAGAGTAAAAACACAAAACAGCAGAATCAAAAAGATATACCGCACCCCAGGTGGTTAAATGAAGTTAGGCACAGAACATAATCTTTATGTATGCCAGTCCAACCTGAAACCTAACGGTGTTAACATACGGGTATACGGGCACTACAAGAGACGTTCTGTGTGGATTTATAGGTCACAAAAACATCCTTAGCTTAGGAAAGCCATAAAACGGCTCTATCCAGTTGCACAAAAGAGACACTCAGAGTAAAAAACCTATACAATCCAGTTTTAGCAGAAATTGATTACAATTAAAAATCTCAAATAAATGACCAAAAAATTATTTTAATTAATTAAAGAATCAATGACTAACTTTAACTCATCGACAGACTAATTTAATAGTTCTTGCGTTTGTTATGAAAAAGCTGGGTGACAAACTCACACTGTGTCCTCCTCCTTATGCAACCCAGACAGAACCCCCTGCGGTTGTTGGAGATTCTTATGCGGCCTCAACAGCACCCCCAAGACACCTACATCCTCCTGTCCCAAGAAACCAATTTGCAATTGAAGAAAAAGTGCATGGTACCTCAATAAAACAAAGGCTTAGAATTACAAAGAAGGATAAGTCTTGTGAGAGTGAACCAGAGGACTCAATAGACGTTAATCCTATGGTCAAAGTACCATCTGCGGATGGCACTCCGAGATATGTTTTCAGACCATGGTCACTTAAAGATGTCAAAGAGGTTGTAGAACAAATCAATAGCCATAAGGAGGATCCAGAAAAATGGACAGACTATTTGGTTGATGTGGTCAAATCCTACCGGTTAAACGGTCATGAATTAGGACACGCTATGGCTGCATCGTTGGGAAAAGACTGGCACCGTGTAGCAGTAAATTACACAGGAAGAGATGAGGCCGGAGTTGTGTTGCAATTTCAGAATGATTTCCAGGGAACATTAAAGGAACAATTCGATGCAGTAGCAAATCAAGTTCGTGCACAGTTTAAAAAGAAACCAGATTATGGGCATATGGCCTCCATAAAACAGAAGCCTGGGGAGACTGTAGATGATTTTAAATTCAGATACCAAAAGAAGCACGATATCCATAGTGGCCTTACTAAAGAGACTGGTGATGATAGCCCATATATGCGACATTTATGTAATGGCTTGCTATATAGTTTCCACCCCGCTATCACTGATTGGATCAAAAATTACCTTCTGACCTGGGAAACATGCAACCTTACCACCCTTATGGCCAATGCACGTTTTGCAGAAGGTGTCATGGAAAGAAAGGGGAGGAAGCCAAAACCCCCAGACTCAGACACACAGGTATTTCACACCCAGGTAGAAGACCATGAGGGGGAATTTTAATATCAAAGTGACAACTACAACAGAGGGAGGGGGTTTAGACCACGAAGGAATACACATAATCACACACCCCAAGTTTCATGGAGACATCAAGGTGGTCACCCTGCCCACACGTGTTGGACCTGCGGGGAAGTAGGCCACATTTAACATGAATTTAGCAGATGCAGAGGAAGGGCCAGAGGGGGAGGTCAGATCCATACACAGGGTCCAACTGCCCCAGACCACTCGCACAGCAATGACTAAATACTTTTGCCACCTCTAATGAGGTGGTGGTTTGCTCCGGCGCCTGGGAATTGCTTAATGTTCTGAAAGAGAAGCCTTACATAAGACTTAAAATTGATGAACAAATGGTAGAGCTCCTTTGTGACACCAGAGCTTGCAGAACGGTGATCTCCTCTACTACGCACTCATTTTTATCTAAACCAGTGTTAATAACGGATCCACAAACTGGGTTTAGTTCTAAAAACCCAATAGTCATTTCACCACAATGTCCGCTCAATTTGTTGGGCAGAGACTTAATGTCAGCCCTAAAAATCTCAATTATCCCAGTGGGAGACGGCATGAGAGCTGTGAGAACAGGAAATGTTGACATATACCTAAATACAACTCATAGACCACAGGGACTCGGTCTGTACTAATCTTTACGAGTTGAACCTAATGAAAACCTTAAAGACACAACAACAATGATGGACACAACTTTGAGAGTAGTTCCTGACCCCGACAAACAAATCGTTCCTACATCAAAGTTACATGTGACTATGGCTCTGAGGCCTGAACCTTATCCCAAGTTCCAAAACTATTTTATGCAACTCTCACCTGCTGTAGTGTTCACCTCACACATCATTACTGATGGAAAATCTGATTCAGCTGCCTCAGTAATACTGACTACCGTCTTAAACCGTTATTTGATTTGCCTACAGAACCACATATATCTCTGACAAAAAGCAGTAAATCACGTTGGAAAGATTTGGGATATATGGTGCGAAAAGCAAATGCCACCGATTTTAAAGCTTTGCAAGAAAATAAAGAAGATTGTTGGCAATACAGTGAATCCACAAGTTTATATAGGCTGCCCCTAAATCATGCCACTCCACTGCACCACTCAAGTAGCACCACTACAATGACCAGAAGCAAAAATCATCTTATTGACTAAAGAGGAAGAAAAGCAACTCAAAGAAGTCCCTGACCCATTATGGTCTAAAAGCCCCACTGATGTGGGCCTACTCTCATCCATTGCTCCCGTTCAAATAACTGCTAAATCACATTTTAGACCTACGGTAAGACAATATCCCCTCTCTGAAGAAAGAAGAGTTAGGAATTCAACCAGTAATTGAGGAATTACTAACAGCAGGTTTCATAAAAAAATGTCCTGATTCACCATGTAACACACCAATTTGGCCTGTTAAAAAGGCTGATGGGAAAAGCTGGCGTATGGTTCAAGATTTGAGAATGGTGAATTCAGCTGTCCAGACCAGAGCGCCTAATGTGCATGATCCACACACTCTCCACTAGGAAGTTACAAGTATAAACATGTAAAATAACCATGGCCTGAGTTTTGGACCTAGTAAAACTTTATATGAGAATCACACCAACAAACCAAGGTTTAACACCCTTTGAAATCATTTAGGCAAACCTTACAGGTCTGATTTGCGCCTGATTTGCAAAAGGCAGACGAAGAACCCACATTAGCTGATTACATGAGGAAAATTATCCTAGCCAAAGAAGTGCAAAGCACACACAATTTGCCGCTGGGAAGGACCTTTTCAAGTCCTGCTGACCACACCCACGGCTGTGAAAATCGCTGAGAGGCCCTCGTGGATACACATCTCACACTGCAAATTGCAAAGGCAATTAAGGGACTAGACACGGGACAGTTGGGAAAGTTTGGACTACAAAGGGCAGAATGACCAATAGGGCCTCTGATCTCAGACCCAGCAGAAAAGCATCCCTGTCTCCTTGCGGTCAAACCTCTGTTTGGGAGGGCTAGTCCTCTTAATTGCCTCTAGCCAACATGCAGTTTGGCTCCTCTCCCTACTGCTTTTTCCTCACACCTGATGACGCCCAGACATCAAAGGAGGTTTGGTGGACTTTGAAAAACATCACAGACATCCTTGCCGAGATGTCCAACCTGCTGACCAATGATCCTGAAAAACTGGCGATGAGGACCATGCTGATGCAACATCGAGTAGCTCTGGACACTCTATTTGCGTCTGAAGGTGGACTTTGTACTGTAACCGGTGAACACTGTTGCACTTACATCCCTACAACACATGATAATTGCACTCTTATTCATGACTGGGTGCAGGGATAACTGACTTTTTAAAATCACAGGAAAGCAGTAATGGACAGTGGGATCTCATGGGCTGGCTGAGAACTGGCAGATGGTATCAGGTTCTTTTAAAAATAGCTATGCCATTCATTTTAATTTTGATACTTTTCTGCATTTTTGTTAGTTGTGTTATCCCATGTATAAAACAAATGATGAATAAGATGATAACTAACACAATGGTCCAATACTCTCTTCTTAATCAGAGGCTTGAAGATGAAAACAGAAATGAAGAAGATGTGGTGTAATTAACATGTGTAAAAGCTTTTTTATGCTCCATTAATCTAAACTACTGTTCAGGTAGCGATTAATTGGATGATGTCTAGGTGAAGCCCGCATTAATATCTTTTTGAAATTGCTACTTACTTTTGCAATTTCTTTGTTGTATGTTTTATTATTTTTGAATTTGGGATGCTACTTATTTTGCCACCTTTTGTTGTCTGGTTTTTATGATTCTCATATTTTTTACATTATTGGAGTTGTTACCTATTTTACAACTTTTTTTTGTTCGTGATCACATTTAAAAACCACATTTCAGGGGGGAAATGTTAGGGAAAAATAATAATATTGTATTATTGTTTTCTTAGGATGTCTTTCCGTTATCACATAGTTCAAAATGTACTTTTTAAATGTCATTTGGTTTCAACCATATGTTCCTTTGTATGACACTCTGTTCTTTTAAGATGCTAATGAAGTTTGACTGAATAAAAGGAGACTGCAGGGGGATGAGCCTTTGAGACCAGGAGACAGAGCTGTGTGATCAGGAGACAGAGCTGTGAGACCAGGAGACAGAGCTGTGTGATCAGGAGACAGAGCTGTGAGACTGTCTGAGAATTTGATAGGAGAACAGACACACGGTCAACCAGAGTATCCTCCTGGATCTCCCGCTGCAAAACTTATTCTATCTCCCTCTGCAGAGCTCATTTAACTTCAATTTCTCTCCGGCCCCTGTGTGTGATTCTTTTAGGTTAACCACTATTTTTTACCCTAACAATCCCTATAATAGAATAACTATAGCAAGTGTGTGTATGAAGGTTTTTCAAAGTAACCACCTTACTCCTAAAATGATTGCAATCCTGTCACCCATAGATCATAACGAGCAATGGAAGAGGTTCTCCATAGCATCAATTAACTGGTTGGGGTACCTTGCAAAAACAAGAAAAATAAACATACAGCATGCTTTAAACAAAGGTGAAAAAAGAATCTGTACTATGTGGACGGATATGCTGAGATTTCTGGTATTAAATACTGTTACGAGTTCCTCTGATATTTTTCCATTGTCGTGTACAGCATTTTTATGCAGATGCACAAAAGTATTATACAGAGTTGTATGCGGAAACTCTTGAAAGAATAAAAACATTAAATCTGGTGTATGGGGTTACTGTAGAGGTTTTATGGGAGTGTGAATGGGTTCGCATGTGTGAAAGTGATCCAAATGTGATTGAATTTTTGATTATCAGGCTCAGGAACTGCTAACACCCTGCAATGCTCTTTACGGAGGTAGAATCAGCGCCGTCAGATTGAGGTACTCAGCAACTCCTGATCAAAAAATCTTTTACCAAGACGTATACAGCCTATATCCATTCGTGAACGCAACGAAAACATACCCATTAAGACACCCCCATCATCGTCAGGGAGAACTTTGATGACCTGACAATTATTAAGGACTCTTCAAAGCCATTCTGTCACCTCTATATGGGTTGTTTTTCCCCATTCTACCGACCAAAACCAATTGGAAACTAATGTTTACCCTCTGCCGTACTTGCGGTGAGACAATCAGATAGACTGCTGCAAACATGATGAGCTTTATCAGAAGTGTGGGTCACTGAGGAGTTTAATACGTGATAAAACACAGGTACATGGTTGTCAAAATAATCAAAGTCTGGCAATTTGAGCAGTGCAGTGAAAAAATATTTACGGGATACATCCATTCATTCCTTAAAAAGAAACAAGAATCCTCAGGGTATCAAGACAGTGTGCTCGATCAATAAGGGAGGGAAAAATATGTCAGAGAGTTTGAAACCAATCAAGGGATCCGGCTGGACCCTGCGAAAATAAACCAAATCTGACTAAAAGACAGGGGGCTTAAATATGTCAGAACAGCTTGTGGGGGAAATTTGCCCAAAGAAATGAGACTCAGACTTTGCTTATCAGGCAGACTGATGAGTTTCTTGATTTTCTTTTTTCAGGGAAATAGTTAATCACATATTTCCCCTTCCTCAACTCCAACACAGTCCTGCTGCAGTGGAAACACAAACTATGGTATTCTCCATCTAATCCAACTAACAATGTGGTCATTGCTGCATTTACTACAACTTACGCACATTTAGAATTGGACAACTACCTACATCAACTTCAAGAGAGATTCCTGTACTTAGACACTGTCAGTATGATATATCTTGTTCGGAAACGGGAACAGCCTCTAAAAACGAAATTATCTTGGAGATTTAAAAACTTCCCTCAGTCATACTATTCAGGAATTTGCAGCTGCAGGGCTCAAAAGTTTTGGTTATCAAACGAGGCATAATAAGCACACAATTTTAAAAGTGAAAAGAATGATGCAGAACATTGAGACTTCTAAAAGAGTAAACTTTGACATGCTGAAGGATCTTGTGGAAGGATATCTACAGGGGAACGAGGACAAGCTGCACAAGCATCAAACCATTATCAGACGGGGTAAAAGGGGGTTTAATCTAAAAAAATGCAACATTCACCACAAAGTTTAATGTAATACTTGACAAGAGACTTCTTCTCCGAAACGGATCAACATTACAGTTTGGGTATTAAAAGAAGAAGAAAAAAATGTGGAACCTAGAGGAAGTTGACTGTATTATAAACACCGGTTTCCTGCTTAATTGAAGATCTTAGCAGTTATGGAAAAACATTTTTTGTAAAACACGTTTTTGTAAAACGGTCGACAAATTACGTATTCTGTACCTGAAACTGTTGTTTGGATCTACACATCTTTTTAGCCCATGTACTACTAATATTTTTCTCCATCCCTCGGAACAAAAAATTCTATAGGACCACACTCAGTAATACTAATAGTTTCAGTGTAAACTTTATCCTAAACAGAAAGCATCATTGCTGAAAATAAATCCAGTTCTAAGATGCATTCCGTTGATTTATTACAGTATTTAAAAGCGCCATTTTAATTGAATATATCAGAGCTTATCAACGGCTTGTAACTTAATTTTGTCGATAAGTGCTCCCCGGGGGGTCTCCTTCTCTAAAATTCCTGAACCATCCTGACCCTCCTCCTTCTGAGCAGGTCGGTATAGTTTACTGACAGCTTTTCCGATGACGTCCGAAGCAATGTTTGAGGCAGCCGTTTTTAGGTGTGGTTTTGCTATGGTGACTCCTTTTTTAAGAAACGGGGAAATTAATCTGAATAGGCGTGAAAACAGACTAGCAACTCCCTTTCCATACAGAGTCAGAACCCCATAGAATCCCAGTAGATTTCCACCAGCCTGGCGTAATGCACAAAGCAGTGTGGGTTATTTCTCTGTATGGTATACACCATCGGGCTGTGTAAATTCTTTTATCCTCTTTAAGTTTTTGCTCCTTGTGAAAGATGAAAGACCGATGCTGTGTCATTGAAAGTGAGGTCTGAAGAGGCTGACCTGCTGTTTATATTACAAAATGTTTGTCTCCAAATAGTTTTACCATAGCTAAGATTCACGGGAATGCTTTGATCCGATTTGAGCTGTATTTGAATGTTTTATGGAAAATGGAATATAGTTGGGCGGGTTAAAAATCTGCATGATTAAATCACCAAATGTACCCTGTACAGGAATTGTAAGTAGAAGCAGCGCATAAGCATCAATCTGATGGGCAACTATGCCACTATAATAATACAGATGTTAGAAACCTGATTTAATATCAGCAGGGTATGGAGCAACTCTCCTGTTAAATGTAATCCATTCTCGCGTTTACTCCCTGATCATGTACACCACCAGTGGGAGAAATCAGATGTGGTACTAACCACCTGCTTGGCACTCAAATCTTTCTCAGAACTGGTACACCTATAAATAAATATCAGACCCTATTTTTCTAAAGGCTGCATTGAGCTCTGCCCTCAATGCAATAATACTGTTGCAATATCCGCTTCTAAATCAATGACGATATATCTTATCTTCATAGATCTGTTTGTTAATTTGGAATATGAATATAATGCCTCTTTAAATGACCCTGCTAAGTGGGCCAGAGGCTGCTGATTGACTAAAACCGGGATCTGAAGGAGATTACAATTGGCTCCTTGTCAGAGAAAGTAGATAGGACAAACTGTCAAGAACAAGATCATGTGTATGCATCTGATGGAACCACTGCTTATCTGCGTGAGACAGGACATCTACGGAACCCTCTGAGATTAGGACAAGCTGAGCTCCGTTCTGCAATCAACACAATCAGCAAAGATGCATGGCGCCTCATAGGGAGACCTTTATTGGAGCAAAGAGATTGGCTACTGAAAGATTAAGACTGTGATAGTGTTTATGTATTAACCCTTGTATGGTGTTTGGGTCTGTGGGACCTGTTTTCAGTTTTCATCAAAAGACAAATTAAAAAATCATTTTATCAACCTGAAATGAATTGGCTTTGGCTCAGTTTCTGTGAAGAACAAGAATCAGAACAAATTTTCAACGACATACTGTACCACACACCTACACATTTATACTACATACAAGTTGTTCGGGTCCACTGGAGCTGGGGCTAATAAAAGTGGTCCTATGTACCTACACTCTGTCTACCTCCTTTCAGGGGCTATTGATAGTGTTTTCTGCCCCTCCTGCTCCCACACAAAGTTGAAACATTATTGAAAATTCAACCCCCAACATTGTCCGCTCTACATTTTACCCTCTCTCTTGCGGGAAACAAACTTTATTTTCTCTATTCCTATCCAACCTGCAAAGTATCACTAAAAATAAGACTTTGCTGGTGTGGATCCTTATCACATATGATATGGCCTTGCAATTGATTTAGGAAGCGAGAAGCATCTGATGATGTTGAGGAAGAGGTTTCAGAATACGAAGATAACATTTCTGAAAATTCTGTCTAATTGTGACTTTGAGGAAGAGGTTGAGCATAATTTAGAATCAAAATGAAGACAAGCAAGCAAAGCCCACCCGATAGGAAATGAAGAAATCTAGATGTCAGAAAATTGTCAAATTGAATGGTCTTCATCCCCAAGAAACGAGTCACCGCGTAGAGCTGCTAATGCAGTATGCAACCAGGGCCAACACAACTGGCAGTTACTCATGTACATGACATCAAGTCTTCATTTAAACTTTTCATCCAGGATTCCATCAAGAAAGTTATTCTGGATTGGAGTAATCTAGAATGAAGTTGTGCTTTTGTTGACAGGACCAAATGAACCAAATAGATTTACATGACTACTTTGGGGATCTTATCCTTGCTGGAGTTTTCAGGTCCAAAGGGAATCCACATAATCCCTGTGGAATGCAGAAACTGGCTGAAAACCTTACCACGCATCAATGTCTCTGGAAAACTTCCAAAATTTTCGGGATTATCTGTTTCACATCTGTAAATGTGTTGCTTTTTTCCCAATCACTCCACTTGATTATGACGTATTTTCTTTTTTTATTACATTTTATAACAAAAATGGGTAGTGCATTAACTGATAATTGTGATCTAACAAAGGTAAAGGGCAAATATTAACCATGTTTGCTCTTCATAATTTTAATTGGGATGAAGATGAACATTGGCTGAGTAACATAAATACTAACACCACACAAGGGTTAAACTGTGACATAGGGTGGGTGAGTTAGGGAATGTACGGGGTAAGCCTATTCCCTCTGTTTCTGTCCTCTACACATTTTTTTGTAATAAATACTATGTTTTCAAGGATTCTGTCACACCTTCTTTTTAGAACCCTCAGTTAATTTTTCCAATAACATCTTGTTTTTTCCAATCAAAGAATGCGGACTCTTCAAGGATATTATACCATGTATGGGGGTACGAAATCTATGTTAATGCTACATCCCAGTTACCCTTCAGGTCAATATGTTGCGCTAGATCCACACGGAAATCGGAGGACTGATTATCTTTACAAACATCCAGACTAGTGTTTGAGGGCAAAGTTAGATAAAAACCCTTCTCCATCTTTCACCATGTAAGCCAGCTGTTGAACTTTACAGGTCAGTTTTTCCATCTGACTCCAGCCTGCTTCTCTCCAATGACGGTGCAATGGCTTAATATCTCTGCTGCATGTTAAACATGATCTTTGTTTATCTTTACTTTCTGTAATTCCTGGTCGAAAAAGACCCTTCAGTGGGGTCTTGATCATAGTCCACCAATCAATACACAGGCAGGGCGCGGGGGATACATTCTGATATTGTAAAGGCTTCATCTGTGAAAATTTGGTCATACTTTTTAATCACAAATTCTATGTATTTTTGATATTCTAACTAGATCACCTTTCTTGAATTTCATCTTAAATTGCCCTTGTGGGCTTGATCCACTTTAAAACACTTGATCCTTATTGTCAGCCATTACTTGCATAGGCGTCATTTATATACTTGAGTGATAACTGTGATTCTAGCTTTTCCCCAGATCTTGAAGGGCGTCGATATATTGCCTTGTGTTTTTCGCTGTAAAATATCTCCCCATCCTGGTATTCAGGGTGTGAATAAATCTTTCTACAACCAATGCCTTTAGGTCGCTGCCCATGCTAAAACGCACAACGGCGTATATTTTCATTAATGCAATAAAACTTTTATTTAAAAACTCTTTTCCAGCATCAGTTTGAAGCTTATGAGGTCTTATGGACTGTGGTCATGAAATCCTTTGAGCGACTGGTGCTGTCCCACCTGAAGGAAATCACGGATCCCCTGCTAGATCCCCTGCAGTTCGCCTATAGAGCAAACAGGTCAGTGGATGATGCAGTCAACATGGCTCTCCACTACATCCTGCAACACCTAGACTCTGCAGGTACCTACGCTCGGGTCCTGTTTGTGGACTTCAGCTCTGCATTTAACACCATCGTCCCAGAGCTCCTCCACCAAAAACTGTCCCAGCTCACCATGCCTCCCTCCACCTATCATTGGATACCAGTTTCCTGACTGACAGGAGGCAGCAGGTGAAACTGGGTAACTTCATATCCAGCACCCAGTCCCTCAGCATCGGCGCCCCCCAGGGATGTGTTCTCTCCCCACTGCTTTTCTCCCTTTACACCACTGATTGCACGTCAAGAGACCCTTCTGTGAAACTCCTGAAGTTTGCAGATGACACCACCGTCATTGGACTCATCCGTGACGGCGACGAGTCTGCATACAGAAGGGAGGTGGAACAGCTGGTCCTCTGGTGCAGTCAGAACCACCTGGAGCTAAACCCGCTCAAAACTGTGGAGATGACAGTGGACTTCAGGAAGAGACCCCCATCAACATCTCCTCTCATAATCACCAACAGGCCAGTCCCCACAGTGGAGTCTTTCAGGTTCCTAGGATCCACCATCACACGGGACCTGAAGTGGACCTCCCACATTGACTCTATAAGGAAGAAGGCCCAGCAAAGGCTGTACTTTCTGCGTCAGCTCAGAAAGTTCAACCTGCCTCAGGAACTGCTGACCATATTCTACACAGCAATAGTCCAGTCTGTCCTGACCTCATCCATCTCTGTCTGGTTCGGATCCGCCACCAGGCAAGACAGGGACAGACTGCAGAGAACAGTCAGGTCCTCAGAGAGGATCATAGGTTCTGATCTTCCCTCCATTGAGGACCTATTCCGGGCCAGGGTCAGGAAGCGGGCCAGAAAAATCACCACTGACCCCTCACACCCTGGCCACATTCTGTTTAGGCTCCTCCCCTCAGGCCGGCTTTACAGAGCGCTGTACACCAAATCCACCCGACACAAGAACAGTTTCTTCCCCCAGGCTGTCGCTCTGATGAACTCTGAATAGTCACAGAGTGTGAGTCCATTCACATGAACAATAAACTAAAACTCTGCACTGCTGTATATACTCACTGTACAATAACCCTGGTTTGGTGTATATATTATCCTTTATTTTTCATTTGTATTTATTTTTATTTCCATTTTAATTTCACTTATTTAAGTTCTGTACTGGAGAGAAAAGTTGCCGGAGTCAAATTCCTTGTATGTGTCATACTTAGCCATTAAAGCTGATTCTGATTCTGAAATTGGCTGTCTTTAAAAATTGTTTCAAAAGCATTTTACAGGTTGTGCGTATGCCTTTTTAGAAAACACATCAATTACAGTTAATAAATAGTTATATCCGTCGTTGTGCTCTGTAAAGTTCTTCTCAGTCTCTTTGCTCCACCAAAATCCTGGGATGGGATGGCTTGTATAATGCTTCTTTCATTAACCGGAGTTCCGTCATTTTAGTTCTTAACCCGGCAGGAAAATAATGAGCAAACTTGTTTGGTGTCAAAGACTTTATTCCATTTTTTAAATACTAACATAAAAACAATACAAACCGCTCTGCAAACTAGATTTGAAACCCTTTAAAAAAAATATTGACTTAAAAACTTTAACACGAATATCACATATAATTTAGTCATCAGCCCCAAAGCACTGTTAAACGGCCTTCAATTCTTTCAGATACTTGTCAGCAGACATGTCTTCATACATGTCAAGAATTGCAGCGTGAAACTTAAATCCCGACTTAAGCTCATGTAACAGAGTTTTTACGACTATTTTCACTTTGACATCATCCGCTTGTATATTCCTGCGTAGCAGCAAGTTTTGAACGGCAGGAATAAATGTTGGTGTTATCATCCTCGGGGGTATGTCCTACTAATGTAGCTGGAGGTAATCTTTCTCGATTTCGCTTAAGCATTGATGCTCTCGCTGACCCGGGTGAGATATCTGGCATCTGTAGCAGTTATTTTTAATCTATTTAGTGCAGGTTACTTTAAACAGATGAAGTAATTCAGTTTTTACAGTCTTGATGAGTATGGATGAGAACCAGCCATCAACGTCATCCTCCTCTTCCTCCTGTACCATTTCCGGTGTAGGTGGCGGTGGTGTAGGGATTGTAGGTGAAGATGGGGTGCGTCCCGGCATGGGTGTTGGCGGGCGTTTAGGTTTACGTCCTCCTGTGCTTGAATCCGGTTCAGTCTCTGACGCACCGGATCCCCTTAACCGGGGATCGATTCAAGGGTCTGCCAGAAAACTGTATGTTGGAGAGAGTCGTGCAGAAAGCTCTGAAGATGAAATGAGGGAGGATGGTGGATGATATGGCCCTGGAAAATTCATCCCCTCCGATGATTGTAAGTCCTGAGATTGATTTTAAAAAAACAGTACGTGGGCAGAGTTGTTTGGAAGTCAGAACACCTCATTCTCTTTTTCTATAATTATGTGGTGGCACATGCTGACCGCATTGTCAATGTCTGATGTATGTATATCCGAGGCTGGGTCCAAGGGAAGGTCCGGTTTAGTAGGAGAGGCGTTTAAACTGACGGGGTGCCGTTTAAAATGAGAGGGATCTTTTCACTTTTTGAATCCCCTTCCAGTAGGCGCTGCCTTGGAAGAGAGAAGAAATTAAATGACCAGTTTCCATTAACATTTCATCCCAGGCATCGAAGCGCAGTGCTGTCTTTTGATTATAGGACTCCAGCAGAAAGGGATCACGCGGATTTTCATGTGTGGTAAAAGGACGGATTACAGGGAAAACGTTCTCTCCAGACGGGTCTGCTTTTGAACTCCATGCAGCATATTGCCGAATCTCTTTCCCCACAATTTCAACATCATCCCATGTTTTTGGTGGCGGCATGTTTTCCTTTTCATCATCATCTTCTTCTTCTTCTTCTTGATTTTTGTGGTAATTATTAGTAAATATTAGAGCCACCCAGTCTTTTTGTGCAAATGAAAGTAGAGCATGGATACCCGACCCGGGCCTAAAGGGTCAGGTCGGGTTCGGTCAGAGATTTAGAAAGGTTGCTCGGGTTTGGGTCGGGCTCAGTCACATCAGAGGAGGGAGGGCGAAAACCTCCACCTCCATCTGGGCTCTACGCGAGCAGCCACAGCCGCCCCCACCCCTGAGGGCTCGTACACAGGAGCAGGAGATTAAAAAAAGTTAAAATAGAAAATAAACAGGAACTAATATAAATAGGAAGATTAAAAGATAAATACATGAAAAATAAATAGAAAAATAAATATTTATATAGGCTACGGTAAAACAAGAATTAAATTCTGTTTTAAAAAACGCAAGTGCAGTTTTTGTGATTAAAATAAACCTAAAATATCACAAACCTGTCTTCCTGTGTGCGGAAAAATCCATTAAACTAGCCAGGACAACGAAAGACGTGCGTAATACGTATTAAGCTCCAAGTGTCGGCAACAGCAACTTGTCCCCCTATCAGACCCACAGCTCTGCATATTTTTCTGTTGCGAACAAATTCCATCTCTGCACCAGAGTAGCCCAGGCGGGGTCAGGTGTTGAAAGTATTTTCAGGTGTAAGAATCAGTACGCTCCTGTGTCTTAATTTCTTAGTATCTTAATACCAGGCGAGTTAGGGTCGGTTTCAGTTACTGCTCTATTCAGCTATCAGGCTCCCCTCCTATGGAACCAGCTCCCAGGGTTGGTTCGTGAAGCAGACAATTTGTCTATCTTTAAAACTAGGCTTAAAACTTTCCTCTTTGACAAAGTTTACAGTTAGAGATATGTTAATAGGTAGTTAGAGTCAGGTCAGACAGGTAGATAGGAAGAGACAGGTTAATGTTAGTAGTCAGGTAGAGTGTCAAAAGCTAGGAAGGGATATGAAGAGGTAGAGTAGCTAGGTAGAGATAGGTTAATGTACGTATCAATACGGAGGACTTTAGAAATGATGACGCAGCAGATCACACTCGGCTCTATGATTGGGTGTCATCAGTCATGGCGTATCCTTCCCTGATTCGTCAGCCAGCCATCACATGACCCGTCCCCGGAAGATAACATACAAAAACATTCTGGAGTACATTACGTTAGAAACTGCAACATGGATAATGAATTACAAGCGTTACTGGCTTTGATATCTTTGCTAGCAGCTGAGGAATGGTCAATCTGTTTCCTGTTTATACCGGCGCGCGCATGCCAAGTGTTGGAGAATGGTCACGTGATCCCCGTTTTCAGTCATTTTAATGTGGATGGAGATCAATTCTGATACGCAGGGAAAACGCTAGTGTGGACGGAGATAGTTTTCGTTTTAACTCTCCGTTTCTAAACGAAAACGCAGTAGTGTGGACGGGGCCTAAGATTGCCGTAATTAAACCTCTACTCAAGAAACCATCTATTGATCAAAACGACTTAATTAACTATAGACCGATATCTAATCTTCCCTTCTTATCTAAAATTCTTGAGAAAATAGTTGCACACCAGATATGTGAGCATTTAAACAATAATGAGCTGTTTGAGAAGTTTCAGTCAGGCTTTAGAGCTCATCATAGCACTGAAACAGCTCTGGTTGAAGGTTACTAATGATATTCTCATAGCCTCAGACAATGGACTGGTGACCATTCTGGTCCTGTTAGATCTCAGTGCTGCCTTTGACACTGTTGACCACAATATTCTCATAGAAAGGCTTCAAAGTGTTGGTATAATAGGAACAGCACTAGGTTGGTTTAAATCTTATTTGTCTAACAGATTTCAGTTTGTTCAGGTAAATGATAAATCTTACTCAACCTCAATGGTTACTTGTGGAGTACCACAGGGTTCAGTGCTTGGGCCGATTCTTTTTACTATATATATGCTTCCTATTGGTAAAATAATTAGGCAGCATGGGATAAATTTTCATAGTTACGCAGATGATACACAGCTATATCTATCCATAAATCCTGATGAATCAAATCAGTTAGGTAGACTTCAGGCATGTCTGGAAGACATAAAAACTTGGATGACTCTAAACTTCTTGCTTCTGAATTCTGATAAAACAGAAGTTGTCGTCTTTGGACCAGAAGCTCTGAAAAAGAAACTACTTAGTCAACCCCTTCACCTGAACGGCAATAAATTAGCCTCCAGTAATAAAGCAAAGAACCTCGGTGTTATTTTTGACCAAGATATGTCATTTAGATCTCACATTAAAGAAGTCTGTAGGATTTCCTTTTTTCACCTTAGGAATATTGCAAAAAGTAGAACCATCCTGTCCAGGAATGATGCTGAAAAACTAGTCCATGCCTTTGTTACTTCAAGACTGGATTACTGTAACTGTCTATTATCAGGTAGTCCACAGAATACAATTAAAAGTCTTCAGTTAGTTCAAAATGCTGCTGCTAGGATTCTGATGAATATTAAAAGAAGAGATCACATTTCCCCTGTTTTAGCTTCTCTTCACTGGCTCCCAGTAAAATCTAGCATAGAATTCAAGATCCTCCTTCTGAAATATAAAACTCTTAATAATCAGGTCCATCATTCATAAGAGACCTGATTGTTCCATATATTCCTAACAGAGACCTTCGCTCTCAGACTGCAGGTTTACTGGTAGTTCCTAGGATTTCTAAAAGTAGAATGGGTGGCAGATCTTTCAGCTATCAGGCTCCCCTCCTATGGAACCGGCTCCCAGGGTTGGTTCGTGAAGCAGACAATTTGTATATCTTTAAAACTAGGCTAAAAACTTTCCTCTTTGACAAAGCTTACAGTTAGAGATATTTTAATAGGTAGTTAGAGTCAGGTTAAGGTAGCTAGGAGATAGGTTAATGTTAGTAGCCAGGTAGAGTGTCAAAAGCTAGGAAGAGATAGGAAGAGGTAGAGTAGCTAGGTAGAGATAGGTTAATGTAAGCCAGGTAGAGAGTGTTAGTAGCTAGGTCTCCTAGTAGCTAGGAGACAGGTTATTGTTAGTAGCTATGCTGCTTTAGGCTGTTGGAGGACATTATTAGTCAGTTCCTACTTTCTCTCCGATTTCTTCCCAACTCCATGATGTGCTGTCAGTTCAAGCGCTAACCTGTTTTCTCTTAGTCTCTTCCTACAGTAGGTGCTCCTGACCCGCCCTGCTTGACGACCCTGACTAAGATGGCATTGCAGTGACGGAAAGTTCTCCACGTCCTGCAACAAACTTCTGCATCAGTTCTGTTGCTCTTTCTGTGTCTCTGTTCTGTATTCTCCAAACCACAGACGGTCTCGGCAGATGACCGCTTGTGCTGAGCCTGGTTCTGCTGGAGGTTTCTTCCTGTTAAAAGGGAGTTTTTCCTCTCCACTGTTGCTTCATGCTTGCTCAGTGTGAGAGATTGCTGAGAAATACAGGACGCAATCTTCTGTGGTTCTCTAATTCCTAGATTAAACATTGTATTTTACACTCAAAAAAAATATAAACAACACCTTTGTTTCTGCTCCCATTTTTCATTAGATGGACTTGAAGATCTAAAATTCATTCCAGGTAAACAATACTACTATTTTTCTCAAACATTGTTCACAAATCAGTCTAAATGTATGATGGTGAGCACTTCTGCTTTGCTGAGATAATCCATCCCACCTCACAGGTGTGCCACATCAAGATGCTGATCTAACATCATAATTAGTGCACAGGTGTACCTTATACTGCCCACAATAAAAGGCCACCCTGGAATGTGCAGTTTTGTCTCACAGCAAAATGCCACAGATGCAACAAGCTTTGAGGGAGCGTGCAATTGGCATGCTGACAGCAGGAATGTCAACCAGATCTGTTGCTCGTGCATTGAATGTTCATTTCTCCATCATAAGCCGCCTCCAAAGGCGTTTCAGAGAATATGGCAGTACATCCAACCGGCCTCACAACCACAGACCACGTGTAACCACACCAGCCCAGGACCTCCACATCCAGCAGGTTCACCTCCAAGATCGTCTGAGACCAGCCACTCAGACAGCTGCTGAAACAATTGGTTTGCATAACCAAACAATTTCTGCACAAACTATCAGAAACCGTCTCAGGGAAGCTCAACTGCATGCTCGTTGTCCTCGTCGGGGTCTTGACCTGACTCCAGCTCGTCGCCATAACAGACTTGAGTGGGCAAATGCTCACATTGGATGGCGTCTGGCGCATTGGAGAGGTGTTCTCTTCACGGATGAATCTCGGTTTACATTGTTCAGGGCAGATGGCAGACAGTGTGTGTGGCGTCGTGTGGGTGAGCGCTTTGCTGATGTGGCCCATGGTGGTGGTGGGGTTATGGTATGGGCAGGCATCTGTTATAATATTATTATGACTATGAAAGATGTTCATTAGTAAAACCAACACACTTATGACTTTAAAAATGCAGATATAAAATGAGAATATAAAAAAACAACCAACCAGGAGTGCCTAAGTAGGAGTCTGCGTGTGTGTCTGTTCCATTTTCCACTTATGTTTGAATGATAACAGGTTAGACCACCATCTTCCCGCTACACTAATGGGATACACGGACCATCTTCACACATCTTGGTTCTGATCTTTATGGCAATGTGTGATTTTTACTCCTGGACAGGACGGAAAGCTTCAGTGAACATTCACTCTTTGTCCAATAAATGGACTGAACTTATATAGTGCTTTTCTAGTCATACTGACCACTCAAAGCGCTTTACATTGAAGCCACATTCACCCATTCACACTCATACACCGATAGCCAACATGGAGCGGTAGGACTTTGGGGATAAGTGCCTTGCCCAGGGGCATACCGACATGTGACTGGAGGAAGCTGGAATCGAACCTACGACCCTCCGATTGCAAGCCAACTCTACTCTGCATGGTTATGTTGGATCAGCACATCTTCAAACTGATTCCACAAGTTGGGAGGATCAAATTGTCCAAACTGGAAGGCGCGGTGTGTTGGTATGGTAACCTTAGAGACAGTTGACCCAGCTGTCTTCAGCTCATTGACCAGGTCCTCATTTTCAATGGTCTCATCTGAAGCTCCTGTCTGAGAGAAATCTGGAGTTTCTTCTATTCTTTAATAATTGGTCCAGGAGTTGCTGCAGTTTCACTAAGCTGCTATCCTGTAGCGCAGCTGCACGGTGCTGTCCCTGGTGTCTTTTATACAGGTGACAAGGTCAGACAGGCGTACTTAATTTAGGTAATGAGGGAAATAAATAAAAGTTGAATCAAATACTTATTTTTCACTATATTTGTAATGTGACAATTTTGTTTTGTTTTTATGAGTATTTAGCATGAAGTCTGCAGGGATCTTCGAACATTATCTGCAGAAGAATCTAACACCACTGAGAGCAGCCATTAAAAAAATCAGCTGATTTATTGAGGAGTGTCAGCGGTTAAGACAGTATAAGTTAGACTTTACAGCCGGAGCTGCTGTATCAGAACATACCCAAATACAGTATTTAGTGGTAACAACATTACACAAAGACATGGCATTCTGTGTGTCAACAAAGAGGCTAATAAACTGCTGCTAACAGAGCTCAGGACGGGAGGCAGCAGGAAAACATCATTCCTATACAGTAGTGCTGCTGCCAACGTCCTTCCAGAGAGGATCAGACATACGTTTTTAATCCTACGACTGTAGGACATCTGAATGTCATAGATCAGCACCAGTAACATGAATGTGTTAGAAGGCAACCTTAGAGAGTAAGACATTGTGCAACATCAAGAGGTTTGGAAGAACAGCCGCCCGTACACACTGTAAGGCTGGATGACATAAGGCTTCAGGAGGGAGGATACGTAAAGGTCAGCATGACGTTCTTCCTCAGGTTCCAGTCCAGAAAAATAGGAGCTGTTGGTCCGACTTCACACACAGCTTCTTTAATGTTCCAAGTCCAATAAAACGTGAAGATCAGGAGTAAACTATGCATCCACTCAGGCTTTTAGCACAGCCTTTGACAGAAGGTCAGAGGTCAGCTACAGCTTCCCTTTAGAGCAGAGCTGCAGCACCCTGTAGGATCT
This sequence comes from Apricaphanius iberus, assembly GCA_028564705.1. Taxonomy (NCBI): domain Eukaryota; kingdom Metazoa; phylum Chordata; class Actinopteri; order Cyprinodontiformes; family Aphaniidae; genus Apricaphanius; species Apricaphanius iberus. Next base: position 132,740 of record JAPXFQ010002803.1, on the reverse strand, counting down.
GAAACCCATCCTGCTATGGGCCGCTCCTTCAGAACAGCTGGCATGTAGCAGCCAGGTCCTCACAAAGACACAAATCTGAAGCAGGAAGTGCTCAAGCTGCCTTCCTCAGGGCAGATACGTCCAGAACATCAGCATCAGATAATCCGTTCCCACACCTGCGCTGTTCTGGGATATCATCAAGCTGCTGCCTTATTTAAAGGGACAGGAGCTTCTGATACATGGGGAACATCAGGCAGGCTTCATGGTGGTAGAACGTCACATCAGATGGTAAAATACCATCCTAAATCTTCCTTCAGACGGTCAGCACCTTAACACAGGAAGTGGAGGTCGCAGGCGGAGCCTTACCACTGACCTTCCTCTGTGAAACCTACTGAAACAGAACTAATGTGTTTCTGGTCAGACCAACAGTAAAACTATCATTTAAGTCAACACAATTTTATTAATATTGAAGCTATATGGGGCCATTATGCTCCAAATGTTCTGTTTCTAACATGAAGATCATTGGTGGGGCATCACCTCGGACCTCCACTTCCTGTGTAACTGGTGAACAGTTGGAGACTAGCTGCTAGCCCCCCTCCCAGAATGATGACATCACAGTGACATCACCATAGAGACCGCACAGACGGAGCTGAATGAGGTGCTATTAGTGCTTTGACGCAGCGTCTGTCTGAGGGACGACACAGCGCCGCTTCATCCACACACTGATGGACAGACGATTCTGCTACCAATCAGCCTGCTCCTTTAGGACCAATCACAGCAGCTCCATGTTCAGAGCCACACCCACACCGTGGCCCAAACTACGTACATTAAGGCCACATCAGCGGCTGCTCTGAAAGGTCGTGACCTCTACATACACTTTATACAACAAGAGAAGTGGCCTGCAGGGGGAGCTCCAGCAGTACTCAGTCAGAGGACATGCTGATGGACCTGGTTTAATCTGGAACACACTTTCCATCTTTACTTCTGTCCTGGTCCAAACCCTGGTTACCCTGGTTACCAGAGAGGACCATGTAGCTGAGGTTTATAACAGTAACAGAACCAGAACCAAGAGAACAGGACCTCCTGGTCAGAGGCCACTAATGGGTTCAACGCTCCACATCTGGTTGGAACCCAGATCTGTTTCTCCAGGACTGCTGGATGCTGCTAGAAAAGCTTCTGGTACTAGAAGACGTTGAAGAGAAGTTCTGATGAGAAGAAGAACCAATCAGCTGTGCTCTCTGTCCTGGAGGAGAATCAGCAGGTCAGACGGTCACCAGCCAGAAAACCTCTGTAGGGTTTAATCTTCAGGAGCAGCTGGAAATGTTCTTGTCCCGACATAGAGAGACGGAAAGGAGTGATGGAGGAAAAGTTCTGGTTCTGGAGAACACCTCTAGCTCTGGGACCGGTGCTGCTGTCCAGGTAACGCCTGATGGACCCAGACCAGGATGGTGAAGTGAGCTCCAGGTGGAATGAGGCAGGATGAGGAAGTCTGATCCATCACAGAACCAGACCCGGTCCTGCTGGTTCTGACTGGTTCCTGATCACCCCTGCTGAACTGGCAGTCAGCAGCAGGACACAGAGGACAATGCATAGTTACCATGGTTACACAGAGCATGATCAGAGGTTAGAGGAGAACCTACATGATTAGACACTACAGCTGAGTCCCCGCCCCCCTGGCTAACACTGGTCAGATTAACACAGGGTGGGAATACTGGAGGGTGGGGGTGGCTTTCATACACAGTCTGAGTCCAACCAGGAGCAGGGTGGAGGTGGGGGGGGGACAGTAGACACCTGGTTGTGTCCCCAGCTCCACCTCCAGGTCCATGTCTCACTGCAGCATCAGCTGCTTCAGGTTGTCGTGCAGGATGGTGTCCTTGACGTCGCGGAACACCAGCCGGATGTTCTCTGTGTTGATGGCTGTGGTGAAGTGTTTGTAGAGGGGCTTCTGCTGCTGCTCGCGCCGCTTCCTGCTGAAGCACTCCACCAGGAAGCGCTGGACGTCCGCCAGGCTGCTGGGATCCCCTGAGAACTCGGGGAAGTAGTCCTTGATGGAGACCTGCTTGACCTTCTCCTCCAGCAGGTCCGTTTTGTTGAGGAACAAGATGATGGAGACGTTGCTGAAGACGCGGTTGTTCACGATGGTCTCAAAGATGTTGAGGGACTCGCTCAGCCTGTTGGTCTGCCGGTCCTCCATGAGCACCTGGAGGGTCAGAGAGGAGACAAGATGGCGCCGATGAGCTTCAGGGCTGTAACCATGGCAACCCACTAGGAAGCAGTGGAAACAGCAACACGGCCCAGCCCATAAACAAATTCTGCTTTTAACACAGAACTAGTGTCTCTACAATAGATTGTTCACTCTCGCTGTCATGACAACCACCTTCAGTGGGACTGACCTAGGGATGGGTACCGATACGGACAGCGATAACGGCACCGGTTCTGACATTAACGGTATTAACCAGACCGAAAAGCAGCGCACATTTCTGGGCTTTATTTCGGTTCTTTTTCCAGAGATATCAAACACTATGGATTGTGGGCCATAACCATCAGCCGATGCCCTATATAAACAGAAAAGGCTAACATGGATAACTTTTAGCAAAAAAACTGCTGAAAGTTAGGGCTGTCAAAATCAGTGCGGGTCGATTAATTCCTCAAATTAACTTAATTTTGTCAACGTGATTAACGCAAACACAGAACAGCGCCCTGTTCATGATTCAGCCCACACAACATCAGTTCTTCCTAACCAGCCAAACTGTGGATTGTTGTGCAGCAGCGTGTGAGTGTGTGCATAAATGACGTGTGAGTATATTATTATTGGCATATTGGTTTGATATGATTATAAATTCATCATTTCCCTCTGCTTTCTGCTTTGGATGTCAGCTCACTGTACAGGGTGCAGAGTATAAATGTATTTATGCTGATTTATGCATGTTGGTTCACTGTATGGCTTCACTATATTTCATATTGAATTACTTCTGCGTTAGAAATGCGCATTATTCAGATAAAGTGATGTTTTTGGACTTAAATTAGTGCTAACTCATTAGGAGAAGTAGCTGTGTAGACCTTCACAATAAGAGCGTTCATTTCCTGATGTGATCTGCTGAGTATTTACTTATAGGAAAATGGTAAATTATGCCATTTGATTTATGTGATGTTTAACACAGAGTGCTGATATCCAAATGTTATTTCATATATACTGGGACCAGTACTGATGGTGCATCCCTGATTGATCCGGAAGAACCCAGAACATCCGCAGCTCTGCAGGCTTCATGGCCTCAGTTAAAGGGGAAGTTGTTTTTTTAACCTGGACCTTATTTTTGCCAAATATTACGTTAATTTACTCAGACCAGTTTGGAGCCACTTGGAGCTATTCAGCAGAGTTTATATGGAGTCGCCATCAACATTTATCCATATAATGGGATTGAATGAGGGCAGGTGAAATTCTGCCTGTAATAAGGCATCATCTGCCCCAAAACTCCTTCATTCAACCAGGTTTATGAGTAGTTTAGCAAATAGTTAGCAATATTCCTCTGTGAGTTCAGAACGTCTCAGAGGTGCTAAGGTATTAGCTTCTGGGATTTTATTGGTTTTTAATCCAACTGATTCTAATTTACCCTAACCTGGGATGTCAGTGTTTTATCAGCCATCCTCCATTCCAGCTGTAGTCTGTGTAGGTTGTAGAAATAGAGCCTGTAGAAGCTTAACCTAGTCTTATTGGTCCAAACATGAACCATGATGATGTCTGCAGTAGTTCTGTCTAACCGACCGCCGTAGAGCACAGAGAGAAAGTCCTGATCAGATACAGCTGGGATGTTATTGGAATCATGTGTTAGTGTAGATGGATTAAAGCCTGTAAAAAACCCTGAAGACAACAACAAAGCACCGCTGAGACGCTCTGAACTCAGAGGGGAATAGTGCTAGTGATTAATACCAAAACCTGCTTAAATCAAAGAGTTTTGGGGCAGATAATTCCTTACTCAGAGGCTGACCTTTGGCTGCCCCAAAAACTCCCATTATATGGATAAACGCTGAGAGTGAATGGATATAAATCGGGCTGCAGCAGTTCGTTGAGTTACTCGATTTCCTTGATTCTAAAAACAGCTGGAGGCAAAACTCTGCCTCGAAGCCTCGTTAACTTCCTATGGCGCAGAGATGCGCAGGGATCCGATTGGTCCACACAAACTGTTGTTTTGGACGAACCTGTGCGAAGCACAACAGCAGCGTGTGATACAGTTTGAATTTAGTTGGTGCGACAGCTTAGAATAAAGATGCCCTTAAACGGCAGAAAATGTGTTAAGTTTGGGATGGTTCCATACTACCAAAAGAAGAGAACAAAGTATGGTGTATTTACTGCAAAGTAGAGCTGGTGTAGCACAGCAGTACGAGCTCAATGATCCAGCATCAGAAAACATCCATGTGATGTTTCACCAAGCGTCGCTGAAACAAGGTAACCTAAAGCCTGTATACATTGATGTTTGTTCACTTTTATACTGTATTTGTAGCGATGTCATGATGCTTTTTGACAAGATATGATGTTTAGCTTTGATGTTTTTTAAGCAGTAAACTTATTTACGTTCAATTAAAAGAGAGCCTTGTCCACACGTATCTCTCAACACAGAGATAGTTTTCTGCGGTTTGGCCCGTCATCCACACGTAAACGCAGATTTTCGGGACTAAAAACTAATCTTTTTAAAAACTCTGGCCAAAGTGGAGAACTGCATTTTCTCTGTTTTTAGTATCTGCATGCGGACGGATGAAAACAGAGTTTTAAGTGTCGTAACATCACTATCTGTGACAACAAATGCTCCAACATCAAGACAGAAACAAACCAAGAGACCCGAGTAACATCAGTAAATACAAAGAAAAGTAATGTTATAACCAATTACATTACATACAGTGTTCTGATTAAATCAGTACACCCCCTTTAAAAAGTATGAATTTAATCAGTAGCTCAATGAACAAAATAACAATTTCCAGACTTTCCACAAGGCTGAGTTTTATTAAACACGTATTTAACTCCATAACATGAAATTAAGTTTAATAATCTAATTTAGGTTGAAGCAAAAATAAATACACCCCGCAAAAAAACACTACTACATCTAGTATTTTGTATGAGCACTATGATTTTTAAGGACAGCTCCAAGTCTTCTAGGCATGGTCTAGGCAATCTATCTTTTTCCATTCTTCAAGAATAACCTTTTTTAGAGCCTAGATGCTGGATGGAGAGTGATTCTCAACTTGTAGCTTCAGAATTCCCCACAGGTGTTGGATTGGGTTCACGGAGTGATGGCAGCATCTTCTCCTTCAGTATAGAGCAGTACATTGTTGAGTTCATGATACCATCAATGAAATGCAGCTCCCTAACACCAGCAGCACTCATGCAGCCCCTCATAATGACACTGCCACCACCATGTTTCACTGTAGGCACCGTGCATTTTTCTTTGAAATCCTCCCCTTTATGACACCATACAGTTTTTAAACCATTATTGCCAAAAACCTTGATCTTGGTCTCATCACTCCAGAGTATAGAGTCCCAGTAGTCTTCATTTTTTCAGCATGGGCCCTAGCAAATTCTTGGCGTGCTTTCTGGGCTTTAGGAGAGGCTTCCTTCATGGACGATACCCAGCATGCCATTCCTCTGCAGTGTGTGTTGTATGGTGTCACGGGAAACTGTCACTCCAGTTTGGCTTTCTACTGCTTTAGCTAACTGCAGTGAACTTGCATGGAGATTTTCTGTTATGATGGTTGTATTAAGCTGCCTGCTATACTGAAAAAATGAGGGGGAACTTTTTTTTTTTCTATCGCACCACACGTCTATTGATCGATATATATTGCCATCGAATTATCGTCCAGCACTATTTGCTAGATAAAGCTAGACAACGCTGACATTGGGTGCATCAGCGCCCATTATTCAGATGCGTTCTGAGTTTGGGGAGTTTAACCATTTGCTCCAGGAGCTGCTTATCGATGAGGTTCGCTTTCAGTGCTACTTCCGTCTGTCCTGCGCCTAATTTTACGACCTCCTGGGCCGCATCGGAGCTTAAATCTCCTACCAGGACACCAACTACAGGTTCTCTGTTCCTCCTTAGGAGCGCCTGTCCATCTGTCTTCAGTAAGTGTTATTTCTGATATTTAAAATCTGCGTTTGTTGAAAAGTTTTCATTGGACCAGCGCTTCATTCAAGATACGTGTATAGTGACATAACTACAGTGAGAAGCTCTGATTGGTTGCCTCACTGCGTTACCTGCGTTGGGTCCATCAAAGTTAAACTAGCTGAATTTCTGCGTTGTCGTATGAAACGCGAGTGAAGTTGACGGAGCCAACGTACACAACGCACCGCAGAGGCTTCGACGGACCTCTGACATACTTGACTGTAGACTTTACATGTAATCTTACCGCAACTGACACTGACATTTGGGGCAGTATGAACGCAGCAATAGTTTACAGTAACATATTAATAAGAAACCTCTGTGTGTCAAGCTCTTCGGGTGTTGAGCAACTTTTAATATTTGTTTAACTTTGTAAACTTTGTTGGTATTTTCTGGGATGTAAGGAGATTTATTGAAACCCAAACCCATCGCCGTCAGAAGCGATGCAATGCAGCCGTTTTATTAACGTGTTTCTGGGTAAAACGGGGAACATCCACTTTAATGAAACTGATGTCCGCCTAAAATCCTACTTAAAACTAAGTTCACAACTAATTTTTTTACAGCATGCAGACAGCAAGAGCACTCAGAGTATCTGCCCATTCACCAAATCATCATCATCATTATTGCAGCACCGTCATCATCAGCGACTGCAGCTGCAGTGTGACTCACAGAAAGCCTGATGGTGCTCCGCTTCATTCAGCAACATTGTATTAACCCCACTTTACATCCACAGTAACGGTCAAAGCGTTGTAACGCTAGTCTTGTTTGATCATTTGTTTGTCGGACGTAGCAACAGTAACTAAGGGGGGTGGGGCTCGGCAAAAGGTCATTTGTGATTTTTTTTTCTTCAGTATTGCAATAGCGATTTAATTTGCGATTCTTATTTTATGGGGCTTTTCGCATGTATTTTTTTTTCTAGTGCAATAGAAATATCAATCATTAACAATATCAGATTTTTATACATAATTTATTCCATAGACTAGACTTATTTTAAGATAAAGTCAAATGAAGCATGGCTGAATATAAACAAGATAATTTAACTACATAAATCACCACATTCACTGATGTCCGTCGTTCTACAAACAAGGTTTTTTTCCCAGCTGCTAAGCCCCTCTCAGGCTGGCTGCAGTGTTTTCCCTCCTGGGCTCATCTGGTGGCTGGCATTCAGCCATGAACCGGTTTTTAGTTGTTGATAAAGATTCATAGTGTACATTGTGGGGTAGCAACAGTAACAAGCCTGGTTTTGTATAATACCTGGCATTGTGCAGCATCATCATCTTTATAGCCAATATCATATCCCATGTACTATTTCTCTTTGGTACCACATTTTTTGCAGCGTTGGCTTCTCTAACAGGTTAAAGTACAGTGTTTCCTTCTCTCCCTGCATTGTTCAAGCTGCTCGCAAGTCATGTGACTTTCCAAGATCTCATACTCATGACCAATCAAACTGCAGCCTTTGCGATTTGTCATATTGTGATATTATTGCATATGCAATTAATTGTTCAGCCCTACATGGTTCAAAGTTCAAAGTACCTTTATTGTCCCACAAGGGATATTGGATTTGCAGCAATGCATCCACATAAGACACAAACATACAACAGCACTCACCAACAAAACCAACCAGTGAAGGAAGTAACATTAACGCCCAATGTACATAATGTATAATAAATAAATAAATAAAGTACAGTACACAATCAAGTGCAAAAATGCAACTTGTGTAAGTAAATATAAAATGCTAAGTGCCATTAAGGTGCTTCACAGCTGACGCAATAAAAGACATTTGCATCCTCTTTGTATTGCAGCTAGGAACTCGATAGCGCCGTTTAGAGGGCAAAAGCTCAAACTTTGTTCTAAGGGGATGATCCTGTGAATGAGCTATAGCTCTAACTTTTCTCTGGACCTGTTTAATGTATAACTCCCCTGGTTGAGCCTGACTTCTCCTGGAAATCTTACTCGCCACTTTGACCAGACTACCAAGTCTGTTTTTATTTGTCAGTGAGAGGCTTCCAAACCAAGCAGCTATGCAGAAGGATAAAACCGATTCAATAAAAGCACGATAAAACAGAGTCATCATTTCTGAAGAAACATTAAAAGTGTTCATTTTCCTAAGGAAGTACATTCTTTGTACTTCCTTAGGAAATTCTTCTACCATGGTTGTGGTAGAGTCGTGGTCTGGGCCTGCTTTGTTTCAACAAGGTTGGTTTGGATGATGAAATCTTCATTTGCAAACAGCTTACAGTATTTGCTCAGGCTGTATTTATCTGAAGGATGCATCCCGTCACGAAGCTTACCTGATCATATTCAGAGGAAGAGACGAGGAAGAGGATTGAAGTGACCGAGTCGAAGCATTCGAACCAGCGTCGCCTCTCAGACCGCTGACCACCAACGTCCACCATTTTGAAGGGAACATTCTTAATTTCAAAGTTGTACTCGTGGATTCCCTTGGTGGGTTTCCTGGCCAGTAGGATGTCCTGCTGGCTGGGAAGGTAGTCCTGCAGGAAGAACAGACAGCTGAGACCTGCTGCTGCTCAAGTTTGATACAAACATTAATCCTTGAATACAGATTAATGCTGCGGAAAACACTGAAGACATTCATTCATTCTGATCCACTGCAATTCATCCACATCAGAATCCAGTCTCACAATGAATCCCCCAGAGTTTATGAAGACCTGCTAGAGGAGCACCAGCCATCCAAGGCGGCGCTTTATGCTCACTGCTAGCTAGGATCCATCCCTGTTGATGCTCTGCTTTCCTGACGTAGCACAAGGACAGAGAAGCAGAGCGAGGCTCTCTGGTGGAGATGATGATGGAGTTTTGGTAATCCGTACCCTGCAGGTTGGTCTCTGTGAGCAATGCTATGGTTGTGCTTCTCCCAGCATGCATTGGTGCATGAGCAGCTCTAGATCAGTGGGCGACGCAGAATGTTGCAACATGACCTTTTAAAGAGGAAGTCACACACCACTGCTACAAATAACTGATACTCTGTTGGTCTCTGGTTACAGAAGAGACAAATATAAAATGTCCCGCCTGCTTAGGGAACCATTTCATGGAATCATCAGCAGCAGCCCACAAAGCCGTTGTGACTGAGGTAAAACACGGTTTGTTCAAGAACCGAATCGAACCAAAACCCAAGCAGAACTGCTGTCTTAGGATGCTAAGACCTGTTCTCCACTGGTACCATGGGGACCAGTTTTACAACATTGTCGCAACTTTGAGCAGATGCACTTCATGTTCACATTGCAGTTCTGACAAAAGAACTAAACCTTAAAGACACAGATGGATTGCGCTGGCAGGAATAGGCGAGATACAGGCTGCAGCTTTAGCATTTGGGACTTTGGAAGACTGTGATTTTAATCAGGCCACCAGCAGGAATGGAGCTGCGATTGGGGACAGAGAAGCTGGGGCGACCCTGCAGTGTAGGGGAGGAAGAAGGCTGGTAGCTGCTGGTGGCAGCAGAGAAGCAGGGGGTCTCTGCTGTGATCAGAGAGCTGGAGCAGGTTAGATCAGCTGGAAGGCTACAGATTCAGATTCTCAACAGACTGGATGATCGCTGGTTACATCAGTACTGGTGTGAAGAACACAGATCAGTAGCTGGAGGCATGAACAGATCCATGTCTGAGAGATGTGAGGCGAGTCAAAAGTCTTAACTATTCAGAGGATCTGTGTTGTCATGATGACTTTGTGTTTGCTTTTAGCTGGAGCTTTAGTTAAAGTAAGCCCTCCCATGTCCTCACCCACTACGGTTCTTCTGAGATGGTCATGGGAACACAGCCATCCCGATTTAGGCCTTCCTGTGCCGGCCGTTTGGGGCTAACACAACCCTAGTGGAAAAAAGGCCATCCTCATTAGTTACAACACAGAACACACTGACAATGTAAGGCACAGTGCGCTACGGATGCCTACACAGAACAAAAAAGGGCTTCATCAGGAAGTTGGACCAAACCAAGGCTGGTTCCTATTCAAACCCTGAAGTGAAGCGCACCAGAGTCCGCTTGGTTTGTTAGTCTGGACCAAACCTCACTGGTCCGCATTCACACCAGCAAAACAAACAAACTTGAGTTTGTTTTAATCACACCAAATGCTGCAGATGTGATGTGTGATAAATAGGTTTCAGCAAGAATGAAGGGAAAGTGTAGAATACAGTAATGAGACCAGTAATGTTGTACGGTCTAGAGACAGAACCAATGAAGAAAAGACAGGAAGCAGAACTAGAGGTTGTAGAACTCAAGATGTGGAGATTTTCTTTGGAAATGACAAGGATGGATAGGATCAGGAATGAGTCCATCAGAGGAACAGATCATGGTAGATGTTTTGGGGATAAAGTCAGACAGATGGTTTGGACATGTTCAGAGGAGAGACAATGATTATATTGGTAGAAGGATGCTGAGGATGGAGCCACCAGACAGGAAGCAGAGAGGAAGACCAAGTATATTTATGGAGGAGGATGTAGTTAGTTGGTGTGAGGGCAGAGGATGCAGAGGACAGGACTAAATGGAGACAGATGATTGGCTGTGGTGAACCCTGAAAGGAAGAGCCGAAAGAAAAAGAAGAGAAATGCTGCAGGTGTGAAAGCAACCTTAACTTTATTCATGCTTTATAGCATCACTTGTACTAGTAGGCACTAGTAGGATGGTGCAGTACAACCCCACCCAACCGGTAAGAGTCCTGCTAGAGTCTATGATGGAAAAGCTCTCCTGAATATGTTGTACCCGTCCGGACCTGCAGCCCCCGCCTGGTGGGACCAGCTGCTCCTGAACATGGTGCAGACCTGGCTTCATAATCTCCTGATAACACCTCATCCAACAGATTCACCTGGTTACCATAGCTACTGCAGGGCATTGCTTCCTGAGGTAGTGATCCCCCTTCACTGTCGTCACCTCCATCACACAACCGCATCACTTCCCCCTGCATGACATCATCTAATTGGTTGGTTAAACTTCCTGCTTGATGGGATTTCCTCTCTCTGTCCGAGCTCAGCACACTCACAGACAAACACTTTCACTTTTCTGTCCAACGACACACACCAGGGTTATCACCTCCATCTACTCCATCAGCTGGGTGGTGTGGGTGGGACTTACCGACTCTCCAAGCCTTTCCAAGTTATCCAGGAAATACTTGACTGACTCGCCCTGAGAGGAGAGAGAGAGAGAAAGGAGAAAAGTTCAGTCTGGGATGGAGGAGAGACTCTTCCTCCGTCACAGAGAGAGGAGTCAGGACACACAGCTGACTCATCTGGTGTTTCCAGCCTGGACCAGCTCACAGGGGGATTTGACTGGACCTTCCAACCACCAGCTTTAAGCACTGTACTGATGTTATAATACTGTAGACACTGTGAAGTTTAGCATTGCTAAAAGTGAGGCATACATTTGGTTCCACCCCCTCTGACTCTACTCCCCTAAATAAAACACACACATTAGCTCTGAAAAGGTTTTTAATCTCAAAAGATTTTCCTGCTTAAACAAAAGTTGAATAAAAATAAATAAATCACCTGGCAGAGACCATCTGTTTGTCTAAATGTTCTGGTTCTGGTCTCAGAAGTTCTTCAGAGAACATCCAGCATCCTGGAAACCAAGGAACCCAGCAGCAGGTCAGGGACGAGGTTCTGCTCCAGTTTATAGCAGGGTCGGTTCTACATAACATCCTTCAGTGCTCTGATCAGTCCATCAGCTGGACATGGAGAGAGGATGGACCAGATGCTGACCTACCAGGACATGGACGTCCATCTGGACCATGGACGTCCACAACCTTAGCAGTCCCAGGAGCAATTCTGACCATCTTCTCAATCATCTTCCGCTTATCCGGGGTCGGGTCGCGGGGGCAGTAGCCTAAGCAAAGAGGCCCAGACTTCCCTCTCCCCGGCTACTTGGGCCAGCTCCTCGGGAGGAATCCCGAGGCGTTCCCAGGCCAGCTGCGAGACATAATCCCTCCAGCGGGTCCTGGGTCTTCCCCTGGGTCTCCTCCCGGTGGGAGGTGCCCAGAACACCTCACCAGGGAGGAGTCCAGGAGGCATCCTGACCAGATGCCCGAGCCACCTCAACTGGCTCCTCTCGATGTGGAGGAGCAGAGGCTCTACTCTGAGCCCCCTCCGGAAGACCGAGCTTCTCACCCTATCTCTAAGGGAGAGCCCAGCCACCCTACGGAGGAAACTCATTTCAGCCGCCTGTATCTGCGATCTCGTTCTTTCGGTCACCACCCAGCGTTCGTGACCATAGATGAGGGTAGGAACGTAGATCGACCGGTAAATTGAGAGCTTTGCCTTTTGGCTCAGCTCTCTCTTCACCACGACAGACCGGTACAGCGCCCGCATAACTGCAGACGCCTTACCAATCCGTCCATCGATGTCCCGCTCCACTGTTTTTTTTTTTTTTTTTTTTAGGAGCTATGTTGTCTGGGGCTTTATGCCGCTGGTAGGGTCACCCATGGCAAACTGGTCCTAGGTGAGGGATCAGACAAAGTGCAACCCAAAAACCCCTATGATGAATGACAGCGTTAGACCAAGTGTTCCCTCGCCGGGAAGCGGGTCAACGGGGCCCCACTCTGGAGCCAGGCCTGGAGGTGGGGCACGTTGGCGAGCGCCTGGTGGCCGGGCCTTTACCTATGGGGCCCGGCCGGGCTTAGCCCGAAGAGGAAACATGGGCCCCCCTTCCCATGAGCTCACCACCTGTGGGAGGGGCCATAGGGGTCGGGTGCAATGCAAGATGGGCGGTGGCTGAAGGCGGGGACCTTGGCGGTCCGATCCTCGACTGCCTCTTGAGTGCCTCTTGGGACGTGGAAACGTGGAACGTCACCTCTCTGGTGGGGAAGGAGCCGGAGCTGGTGTGCGAGGTTGAAAGGTTCCGACTAGACATCGTCGGCCTTGCCTCGACGCATGGCTCTGGCTCTGGAACCCGTCTCCTCGAGAGGGGTTGGACTCTCTTCCACTCTGGCGTTGCCCCCGGTGAGAGGCGCCGAGCTGGGGTGGGCATACTTGTTGCCCCCCATCTCGGCGCCTATACGTTGGGGTTTACCCCGGTGAATGAGAGGGTAGCCTCCCTCCGCCTGCGGGTGGGGGGACGGGTTCTGACTATTGTTTGTGCTTATGCACCAAACGGTAGTTCAGATTACCCACCCTTCTTGGAGTCCTTGGAGGGTGTGCTGGAGAGTGCTCCTTCTGGGGACTCCCTCATTCTGCTGGGGGATTTCAACGCTCACGTGGGCAGTGACAGTGAGACCTGGAGAGGCGTGGTTGGGCGGTATGGCCCCCCCGATCTGAACCCGAGCGGTGTTTTGTTGTTGGACTTCTGTGCTCGTCATGGATTGTCCATAACGAACACCATGTTCAAGCATAAGGGTGTTCATGTGTGCACTTGGCACCAGGACACCCTAGGCCGCAGCTCGATGATCGACCTGGTTGTCGTTTCATCTGACCTGCGGCCGCATGTTTTGGACACTCGGGTGAAGAGAGGGGCGGAGCTATCCACCGACCACTACCTGGTGGTGAGTCGGCTCCGGTTGTGGGGAAGGACGCCGGACAGACCTGGCAGGCCCAAACGTGTTGTGAGGGTCTGCTGGGAACGTCTGGCGGAGTCTCCTGTCAGAAGGGGTTTCAACTCTCACCTCCGGCAGAACTTCAAACATGTCCCGGGGGAGGCGGGGGACATTGAGTCTGAATGGGCCATGTTCCGTGCCTCCATTGTCGAAGCAGCTGACCGTAGTTGTGGCCGTAAGGTAGCCGGTGCCTGTCGCGGCGGCAACCCTCGAACCCGATGGTGGACACCAGCGGTGAGGGATGCTGTCAAGCTGAAGGAGTCCTATCGGGCCTTTTTGGCCTGTGGGACTCCGGAAGCAGCTGATAGGTACCGGCAGGCCAAGCAGAGTGCGGCTCGGATGGTCGCTGAGGCAAAAACTCGGGCGTGGGAGGAGTTTGGAGAGACCATGGAGAACGACTTCCGTGTGGCTTCGAAGCGATTCTGGTCCACCATCCGGCATCTCAGGGGGGGGGAGCGGTCTGCCACCAACACTGTTTACAGTGGGGGCGGTGAGCTGCTCACCTCACTGCGCAACGTTTTGGGTCGGTGGATGGAATACTTCGAAGACCTCCTCAATCCCACCGACACGCCTTCCTGTTTGGAAGCAGATTCTGAGGAGTCTGGGACGGGCTCTCCAATCTCTGGTGCTGAAGTCACTGAGGTTGTTAAAAAGCTCCTTGGTGGCAAGGCACCGGGGGTGGATGAGATTCGGCCGGAGTTCTTCAAGGCTCTGGATGTTGTAGGGCTGTGTTGGTTGACGCAGCTCTGCAATATTGCGTGGACATCGGGGACAGTTCCCTTGGATTGGCAGACCGGGGTGGTGGTCCTCCTCTTTAAAAAGGGGGACCACAGAGTGTGTTCCAACTATAGGGGGATCACACTTCTGAGCCTCCCTGGTAAGGTCTATTCTGGGGTTCTGGAGAAGAGGGTCTGACGGATAGTCGAACCTCGGATTCAGGAGGAACAATGCGGTTTTCGTCCTGGCCGTGGAACACTGGACCAGCTCTACACCCTCGGCAGGGTCCTGGAGTGTGCGTGGGAGTTCGCCCAACCGGTCTACATGTGCTTTGTGGACTTGGAGAAGGCGTTCGACCGTGTCCCTCGGGGTGTCCTGTGGGGGGTACTCCGGGAGTATGGGGTACCAGGACCTTTGATACGGGCTGTTAGGTCCCTGTATGACCGGTGTCAGAGTCTGGTTCGCATTGCCGGCAGTAAGTCGGACTCATTTCCGGTGAGAGCTGGACTCCGCTAAGGTTGCCCTTTGTCACCAGTCCTGTTCATAACGTTTATGGACAGGATTTCTAGGCGCAGCCAAGGTGTTGAGGCGATCCGTTTTGGTGACCTCAGGATCGGGTCTCTGCTTTTCGCAGATGATGTGGTCTTGTTGGCTTCATCTGAATGTGATCTACAGCTCTCGTTGGAGCGGTTCGCAGCCGAGTGTGAAGCGGCTGGGATGAGGATCAGCACCTCCAAATCCGAGACCATGGTCTTGAGCCGGAAAAGGGTAGAGTGCCTTCTCCGGGTCGGGGATGAGGTCCTTCCTCAAGTGGGAGTATCTGGGGGTCTTGTTCATGAATGAGGGTTTTTTAGAGTCATTTCTGAGAAATATCTACCAAAAGAAATGGGTTTGGATTTAAAGATGCACCGCTTTATTTCTACTTTTAGGTTTTAGAATGAAGAGAAACATACACGTTTTGCAGAAAGAAAATGAGAGCATTTTCTTCCATGACATGTTGATATTGGTGAAACATTTTCAAACTCATGAGAAGACACATAAATCTCAGTTAATCAGAAAATGCGTTCTGATGAGGCTAGTGGGTCAGACAAATGAACTTTTACAATAACAACCTTTAAGCAGGTTATGATAATATCTAAGCCTACATTTCTGTATTTAACTTTTTCTAAATGTGTTGCTGTAATATTCGAATCTTAAATGTCATTTTTAATGAACTGTAAGCAGAAAAACATTAATAGAAAATTCTTAGAATTATCAGTCTGTGTGAATTAATCTGTATAATGCATTTTAATTAGAGTTACTCATATAAATGAACTTTAACAAAAAACTATACAAATAATACATATAAGAGTATTACGTATATTATAATATATCAATATGCAAAGAGTTACTGGTGGTTTTAGTGCTGTTCTACGATGGAAACTCAGTTATTCCATGAAAGAGCTGAAAATGTTGTTATAGATCAATAATGAGAATAATTGGCCGGTTCTTTTACTTTTATTAGCCAATGTTAAGAGCCATGAGGTAAGTCCAAAGAGACCCCTTAACTAGACTGACAGGAGAGGTTTAATCAGAGAAGCAGGGCCATGGTGACTCTGGAGGAGCTGCAGAGCTCAGCAGGAGAACTGGTCCAACTTTTACTCTTCCTGCTCCACAGATCAGGCTCCATGTTCAATCCCACTATTGTCTGGACTAGCCTGAGTCAGAGGGATGTTACCGTTAACTAGGGCTGCCCCAAACTATTATTTTGCCGATTAGTCAACTAATCGGTTCACCCATAAATTATATCTTATGGCAGCAGATGCTCAAATATCTACAGCATTCCAGCTAGTAGTGTTTTCTCTAAGTATCATGTGCTATCTAAAATACTGAAAGTTAAAATGATCGCTTATTCAATATTAATGATATTATTATTTTTTAATTTTACAGCAGACATGACATGCTAAGTGAAATAAAATCACAATCACTACTGTGAATGTTACAGATATCAATATAAGTAATGACACTTTTCATTTTACAGATACTCTCACTTTGCTCAGCCTTTTCATAGTTTTGCTGCCATGAGATCAAGGGAGTATTGCTGCCATAAACAGAAATAAATAAGCCAGCTATGTGCACTCCTTTACAATTGTCGCGACTTTCACCTGTGCTTTCATGTCTTGTTGACAGCAGCAGCGCCAGGCTGTCTACTTTGAATGGATCAGAACCAGCCACCATCCAGGTGTTGGTGACATGAGAGAAAAGCTGCGATAAATATAAAAACCCGCACATTTCTATCCATGTATGAATGCCCCAAACATAACACGCAAAGCCAACATGTCCGGGTAAAAGGGAATGTTCAGTCAATCTACTGTTGGTGTTAATGTTGCCAGCTAATGCGCTAATTAGCTTAGCGAGCCTGGTAGTCAGCCACACTGGGCTTCCTATTAAGATGCTGGAGCATCACCGTCGTCTTGCCACGGTGAGCAGGTTCTACCTCGTGGATTTTGGATTGCACATACTTCTGTACACATTTTATAAAACGCTCCTAAACATTAGCGCTCCATTGTTGGCTCGCCATGACAGTTTTTACGCTTTTCCGGTGTTACGGCAGGACTGATTGGGATTCCCACTGCTGCTCATGTGCGTCTAGGGCAGAGAGGCAGACAGATATACAGCATGTAGAGAGAAATTAAAGGTATAGCCACAGTTTAAAGAGAAAAACAAAGCTTTTTAAAAAAATGATGACATCGACAAATACATTTGTTGTCGACATTGTCGTGACGAATCGACTAATCGCGGCAGCCCTACCGTTAACCACATGACAGGAACTCCTATGGAAGATCTTAGAGCATCCGTAGCTTCTGCTCATAGTCACATATCATTGCAATAAAATCCTTCAGTTCATCCAAATTTGCTGCAGCAAGAGTTCTGATGAATATTAAAAAGAGAGATCACATTTCTCCTGTTTTAGCTGTTCTCTCCACTGGCTCCCTGTTAAATCCAGTAAATAGGTTAAAGTGCAACTCACCCCAAAATCAACTTTTTTTGTTGATAATTGACTGTATAAATGAATGTGTAATAGAACTGTCTACATGTATGGTCATTATTTGATGTATTTTAGTACATTTTAGTGAAAATAATTTTGTACCAAAAACAGTTTAGTGCCCCCAGCTGGAAAAACAATTACACTGCACTGGAATTCACTAGAATTTGAGTCGTGCATTGCTAACAGCTCAGCTCGGGTTTCTGCCATAGGCTTTGATTAGTGACGACAGCAGTCCGGCCGTGGTGGGCTTTATAATACAACACGGGCGGTCACGGCCACACCTCTGTAGCAAGGCTCAAAACCTGGGTGCTCCATTATGCAGGTGGTTACTCCTACTTGCCGACATTTGCACATTTCTTATGACAAAGGGAATAACTGATTTATGTAAATGGAAAATAAAATCTGGGTTAAGAGTTTATTTTTAATGCAATAATTGTGACAGTGTAAAATATTTTTTGCACATTCCTGAATGATTTTCTCATCATGCTAGTATACTTTATTTATACCTTGGGCATCTCTGTGCAACACACATTTGCGGACAGTGACGTACAGTGGCCACAGGTGCACCCGGCGAGGCAGTGTCACATGAAATTACTCGAGCTAATCTATATTTAGCATCAGATTTGGTAACAACAATGTACCACTCAGAGACGGTGCTCATTTTATAACGTTACAGACTCGGTATCTGCTGCTGCCCCGGGTAGAGAACGAGACAACGGCTGGAAACGGTAAGGCTCAGGGCCGCTTGCCTCCTCCACAGAACCTATCTCCCTGTACTCTGTTCACTTTGGAGGAGGAGGTGGAGAAAAATCTTCAACCTCCAGATTATTTCCCTCTGAGGCAATGGAGCTCGCTTCACTATGACTCTCTCCATCTTTCTGGCCGTCTGTGACTCTGTGCTGCTGCTGCAACATTTCAGTCACAGCCCAGCGCTTCATCCCCCTGCGTGTTTCCTGGTCTGCCAGGCAACGCCTCCTTTTGAGCCATTTTTCAAAAAGAAATGTGGGGGGGTTATTCTCTGGTAGGAGGGTGAGTTACAGTTTAAGATCCATATGTTCCTAACAGAGCACTTTGTTCTCAGAATGCAGGTAAATGGACTGAAATGGTAAATGGACTGAAATTATATAGCGCTTTTCTAGTCATACTGACCACTCAAAGTGCTTTACATTGAAGCCACATCCACATTCACCACCAATTCATACACCAACACCCAACATGGCTCGGTAGGACAATGTGGAATTTGGGGGTTAAGTACCTTGCCCAGGGGCACATCGACATGTGACTGGAGGAAGCTGGAATCGAACTTACGACCCTCCGATTGCAAGCCAACTACTCTACCACTGAGCCACAGGTCTACTGGTAGTTCCTAGGATTTCTAAAAGTAGAATAGGAGGCAGATCTTTTGGTTATCAGGCTCCTCTCCTGTGGAACCAGCTCCCAGTTTTAGTCCATGAGGCAGATACTCTGTCTGTTTTTAAGACCAGGCTTAAAACCTTCCTTTTTCATAAAGCCTGTACTACATGCAGTGGAAAGCAAGTAGAAGCAGTCTGCTTTTTGTGTCAATGCGAAGTTAAAAAGCAAGAAGGTCTATTCCATTTCGTCTTTTCATAGCATTTACATTTGTCTGGACATGGAAAAAACAACATGATACAGTAGATATGATGTAAAAGGAGCTATTTAGTGCCAAGCTAGGGCATTAGTTATTTTTTATAAGTTAATGTGGGTAAGAACCGTCATTTATGGGGGATAAACACCATCAAAAACTGCAAAACTGATATGTAAATAAATAAATGAATATTTTTCCATACTGCCCAACCCTAATTTTAAACTGAACAGAAGCATTTCTTTGATTCGTCTGGTTGCATTGAACTGAATCCCAGTGTTTATGCCAAAATAGGTGAGTCTGAGTGTATAATGCTAGGATCCAGAGTTGTACAATTGCTTTTTGTGATCAGCGGGTCTTAAATGGATCGGAGCGCTGGCAGTGAGTACATCATGTATCCTGGTGCCATCGTACTAAAGCCACTCTTCTGCTTTAGAAAGTCTAACAGGTAACAGGTCCCACGTTTAGCATGAGACCAGAACTAGCTGTCATTCTGGTCAGTTCAACAAGCAAATATGTGAACAATAATAAGAAAAAAAAAGTTTTTGTTCATTAAAAGCTGCTCCAGCTCCTTATCATGGTCCCCACTCACCAGCTGGAACTCCCTGCGGCGATCATACGCGTTCTGGATGCCTTCATCGGCCCACAGCGCCCGGATAGACGGCAGGTAGTGCTGAAACACTTTGGGCTGCACCATGCCATGCCCATGGGCCATGGCAGATCGGGTATCAAAAGCCATCATGGTCTCTCCGTGCTGCTGGTTGGACAGGTCGCCCCACGGGATGTGCAGCTTCTCCCTCGCATCCACCAACACTCGAATACCTGCAAGGATGGAGGAGAAGAATGTGGTGGGAATGTCCTGGAGAAGGGATTAGTCAGTGAAGGCCTCATGGTGCTGCATGGCTGCAGAGACCGAACCCCAATCAGTCACGTCCCGCTTAGAAACAAAGAGGCAACATTAGAGGGTCAGCATGGGGTGCCGTGTTTTTATCAAATGTACAGATTACATATAAACACAGGAACATACAAACCATAATCCAGAGAAGATGGGACATTCTTTACATTTGAAAAGTTTCATATCCTAGGAGCCAACATTTTGCCGCGATGCAGCATCATTTC
The DNA here is from genome assembly GCA_028564705.1 of Apricaphanius iberus. NCBI lineage: Eukaryota > Metazoa > Chordata > Actinopteri > Cyprinodontiformes > Aphaniidae > Apricaphanius > Apricaphanius iberus. Next base: position 112,621 of record JAPXFQ010002803.1, on the reverse strand, counting down.
TGTCGATCAATCGATTAGATGATTAATCTCAACAGGTGTATTGGCCTCAGCTTCAGAATTTCATAAACGAAGAGTCACCACTCCAGATGCTGTAGGCACAGGTAAGATGGCGCCAGCGTGATGGGCCAGACGTCTGCTGCTCTGTTATTCTGTTCTTTCTTCTCCTTTTGCGTTTTTCTGTGCGACTTGGAGACTCTGTCCTGACTTATGATGGCTCGACCCTGATGGACCGTTTCTCTGACGATTCTCCAAAGGACTCTATAATTCAGGCTGCCCTGCCTGCCCCACTACGGAAAGCAACGCGTAGAGAGTGTGGGTCAGCTGGTTCGACTGCGGGCAGCGTTGTTGCGTTCTTCCAGGATATCGTCTTTGAGGTCTCCTGGTGTTTCCAGAGAGTTCATGGACTCATTTACTTACCAACCCATGCACCTTCATGCCACAATCACAGACACGTAAGTACAGCCTGATTTCAACATTTCTACCCGTTTGAACTGGAGCGTCTCCAAATGGGAAAGTGTTAGATGGTCCAGAGAATCCAAACCTGCACCAGTGAAGACAGGACCAACTCAAGTCCAGGAGGTCAACATTGATGTCCAGACAAGAAGAGATTTTAGAGCCTGGTCAACAGTTGATCTGTGACCAGGACCATCAACAAGCTGAATCCAGCTCTGACCCTTCCTACTGAATGTGTTGGCCGGGTAGAACAGGACAGATGGTCTAAGGTGTGTGTATCAGCTCTACAGTCGGGTCCAGAGGATCTAGACAGAAACAACTGATCTCTACCTTTGCTTCTGTCCATCACCACCATGAGGTGCAGACACTCAGCTCTGAATCAGAGGCTTGAACACAAGCCCTGTCCTTTCAGGAGCTCAGAGTTAAATAACCAGTTTAAACACTAAAGATGAAGTGTTCCTAATAGCTGGTGGAGAGTGCTCTGGTAGCACCAGACGATGACTTTCCTCCGTTCTAATGCTTTGCTAGGCCTTCACTACAGCAGCTCTAAATTGTTCTTGGTTCAGGGGGCTCTCAGGGGATCAGATTTTGAAGTTGCTCGACCGGGACAGCAGAGGTGCTAACTCTTCATGGCATCTCTGCCTACTATCACAGCGTTGTTTCAGTTTTTTTCTAGGTTTGTGTCAAGGAATATTGGATGACAGAGAGTAAGTTCTGATTAACCTCTAAAGGTTTTTGCTAGAGGTGCAGCTAACAGAATATTCTAGAAAAACATGGAAACAAACTCTGCATCCCTTTTTGTTGTTTTCCTACACCTCCTTGTGTTCAAAAGAACAGATTAGATAAATGATCCTTTCAATATAAACCATGTAGTGCCTAAACGCTGTATTAACTACTGATTACAGCGACTATAGAGCCACGTTCTGAGGAAATGATCTCTGGCTGTTACTGAAATTGACCAATCAGATGCATACGCTCTCTGTTGATGGAGACGGACAGTTAAAAATGGGCCTCTACTCCATGCGTCCTTACGTAGGTGACGGAGAGCCCTTGCGTCGATGAATGATGGCGTTGCGTCAATCTGTCTCCGTCAAAACGCACAAGCATAAACTAGGCTTCAGACTGAAAGAGGATGAGCGGCAGGAAAATCCTTGGTACAAAACTGAACCACCTTTTGCTGCAGTTACAGCTGCCAGTCTTTTAGGGTCTGTCTCTACCAGCTTTGCACATCTAGAGAATGAAATTCTCGCCCATTCTTCTTTGCCAAACAGCTCCAGATCAGTCAGATTAGATGGACAGTGTTTGTGAACAGCAGTTTTCAGATCTTGCCACAGATTCTTGATTGGATTTGGATCTGGACTTTGACTGGGCCATTCTAACACATGGATATGTTTGTTTTAAACCGTTCTATTGTTGTCCTGGCTTTATGTTTAGGCTCGTCGTCCTGCTGGAAGGTGAACATCCGCCTCAGTCTCAAGTCTTTTGCAGACTCCAGGAGGTTTTCATCTAGCATTGCCCTGTATTTGGCTCCATCCATCTTCCCACCAACTCTGACCAGCTTCCCTGTCCCTGCTGAAGAGAAGCACCCCCAGAGCATGATGCTGCCACCACCATATTTGACAGTGGGGATGGTGTGTTCAGAGTGATGTGCAGTGTTAGTTTTCAGCCACACAGCGTTTAGCATTTTGGTCTCATCTGACCAGAGCTCCTTCTTCCACATGTTTGCTGTCTCCCCCACATGGCTTGTGGCAAACTGCAAACAGGACTTCTTATGGGTTTCTTTTAACAATGACTTTCTTCTTGCCACTCTTCCATAAAGGCCAACTTTGTGCAGTGCACAACTAATAGTTGTCCTAAGGACAGATTCCCCCACCTGAGCTGTAGATCTCTGCAGCTCTTCCAGAGATTTCTGATCAACGCTCTCCTTCTTCAGCCTGTGAGTTTAGGTGGACGGCCTTGTCTTGGTAGGTTTACAGTTGTGCCATACTCCTTCCATTTCTGAATGATTGCTTGAACATTGCTCCGTGGGATGTTCAAGGCTTGGGAAATCTTTTTGTAGCCTGCTTTACATTTCTCCATGACCTCATCCCTGACCTGTCTGGTGTGTTCTTTGGACTTCATGGTGTTGCTCCCAACATTCCCTTAGACAACCTCTGAGGCCGTCACAGGGCAGCTGTATTTGTACTGACATTAGATTACACACAGGTGCACTCATCAGGCAATGTCTATGGGCAACTGACTGCACTCAGACCAAAGGGGGCTGAATAATTACGCACACCACACTTTTCAGTTATTTGTAAAAAAAAATTTGGAATCATGTATGATTTTTGTTCCACTTCTCACGTGTACACCATTTTGTATTGGTCTTTCACAAGGAATTCCAATAAAAGTGACTCATGTTTGTGGCTGTAATGTGACGAAATGTGGAAAAGTTCAAGGGGGCCGAATACTTTTGCAAGCCACTGTATGACTGTTACAGATGTAACTTTGCCCATGCCGGTAAATTTGGTATGTAAAAAAAATGAGAAGATGTGTTTCAGTTTAGAGGTGCTCCTGCCCCTTTAAGAAACGAATGATGCACTGAGTCAAATGACTTCATTTCTCCAGCCTGAGAACAGCGTCCCCTTACAGCTATGGAGGTGAACTGCTCACTATAGGATGATACTGACTGTAGGTCATGTGGCCCAGCTCGGTTTGAAAGCATAGACTCCTCTACCAACCACCAGCTGAGTGCACTGGTTAAATCCAACCAGTGGCTCTGTCAGACGTCCACACCAGCAGCCTGACACAAAGTCCTCTGTAGGACGAGTCTTTACTATTCTAGGATGAATAGTTCTAAGGGTCATCATGGTATGGTATATGCCGTCCCACAGCAGTGTGTGACCAAGCTGGTGACCAGTATGAGGAGGTTATTGTAGCGCTGTGTGTGATCGCTATTGGTCAGTTTACCATGGAAACCAACCTACACTCTGCTGCTGAACCACACCTCCATTTTCCTCACAGGTGAGGCTCCATTAGAGGGAAGTAGAACATTTATTGTTGCATTAAAGAAATAATCAATCAAAATCCAAACTTCTTCATTCTGAGATGTAAAGAAATTTTTTTTAAACCATCTTCATTAAAATAATCAGCCAGCGTTGGTGTGAGACATTCCCCGTCCTGTTTAGTGGTGGAGAAATAATACTGCTGTTGTCCTTCAGCTCTGGCTAGAAATAGGCTAAAGATTTTCCATAAAGTAAATGTGATATTGCTGTGGATGACCTCATTCCAGCAGGTCTGGTTAACATCATAACCACTTCAATCTAATCAGCCCAGCACAGATGGAGACGGCCAGGCAGGATGCTAGCTAACAGCTGAGCTGCTCACTCAGATGTCTGGAGTTCAAATCTGTCAATCAGGGTTTAATATGATCAGGCTAATAAACGGCCACCTAAAATAAAAACACAAAGCAGCTGGGGAGTATTCTTCCTCCTAGTAGTGGCTAATACCACAGCTATAAGGTAGACAGTCTGACTGCACCGCCCAACAGTGACCTTTGATGATGTCATCAAGCGGTGCCTACATACTTTGTTCCATGATGTTCATATTTACTCTAGATATTGCAACTTTTAGATGTGTTGTTTTTCCTTTAATAGAAAAGAAACACGTTGAACTTTGAAGCATTTTTATTCAAATATGTACAGATTTCTTGTACATCTTTAAATAAATATTTTGATAACATTTAGCTGGTATTTAATTTGAAATATCTTAATCGTACTTACACAGCTCATCCATAAGTATGTAAGCACTATACTATAGTTCTAATGATGTCACATTGATGTCGCTGCTGTGATACTGTCTCACAGTGAGGACATATCCGTCCACATGACTGGTCAACCTGTCACTGTGATGAATTACATAATAAGGAATAAAGTTCAGGTTCAAGAAACCACATGACCTTATACAGAGCTCTACGATGACTCAGCAGGTTCTGACCCAAAGGTTCCCATCCAGCAGCCTGGTCTACAAAGAAGTCCAGATCCTAATATCTGAGACGCTGCAGCAGAGGTCTCCAACTCCAGTCCTCCAGATCTACTGGCACAGCTGAACCCAATGACTGAGCCATTACCAGGCCTCAGCCGAACCTGAACCACACGCAGCGCTGTAGGAACAGGCCAGTAGAGCCTGCAACACCAAGAACAAGAAGAAGAGCTGTCCATGACAGCACACTAGATGCTCACACTATTCATAGCAGAGAAACGGGGCTCATGGATCCAAGAACAGAATGGAAACAAGTTCTGAGGAGTGTGGAGAAGGACCTGCTCATCATATCAGAGTCTGCAGGGAAGCTGAAGCAGCTTCTACTCACTTTCTACTGGACCCTGGCCTGCTTCAGTCTGCTTCTCCACAAAACAGAATCCATACTGTCCTAAATGTATACTGTTGCTTCTTAGCCATAGCTGCTAGTAGTGGACTACTGACCTGAGAAAGTAGGGCGAGTTCACACCCCCTACTGGGACATGACCTCAGAGTTAAACATAGTTTATACTTCTCTGTCTACGTTGAAACAAGGGCTCTCCGTCACCTACGCAAGGATGGACGGAGTAGAGACCCATTTTTTAACTATCCGTCTCCGTTAATGGAGGGCCTGTGATTGGTCAGTTCAGCATCAACCAGAAATGGTTTCACCAGAACGGGGCTCTATAGTCAATCAGTAGTTAATGCAGCGTTTGGGCCCTACATGCTTTATAATGAAAGGATCATTGATCTAATCTGGTCGCGAATAAGTTACCCAGCTGGAGAAAATAAAGTGTAGTTAGCCAGAAATGACACTGCAATGGTAGGCAGAGTCGCTATGAAAAGTCAGCACCCCCTGCTGTTCTGGTGGGGAACTGACACTACAACAAAGAAGAAAAGGAAAACATCTCCATCAATACGTCTGCATACAAATTAGCTGACATAGCTTTAGCCTTTGCCATGCAGCATGTTTCATATTGCTTAGAGATGAAATCCACTGAGCTTATTAACTCACTGAAAAACATCACAACGTTGCTGTTGGAGATGCCTTCCAGGCCTGTAGCATTAATAAAAATCTGTTTCTTCAAGGGAAACGGCTAATGCTATGTTAGCTTAGCCGTCAGATGATGGGGTTCCCCTTCTAATAAACCAGGGGGCTCCACCTCTCTGAACGGTCCTTTTATTCAATAATCTAAACCGCCTTATGTTTTCCCAGTGAGCCATATTAAGAATGACACCGTGCTGATGTCCTCCCTACATGGACGTGTTACGTCCATACGTCGTGGTATGGATAGTCACACACGTTTCCATGTTTTCATATTGACTGTTTTGGTTTTTCTCATTTCAAGTGTTTTTCTGCTTTCTGAATGCAAAGGTCTGACTGACAATCTTTTTTAAACTCTTCTAAAGTTCTTCTGGTTTCCATTTTGAGTTAATATATTTTCATTTTGAGTGCAGTGCTTTTTCTTATTTTAAGACCCCATTATTTAAACTTTTTCAATGTGTTAACCTTCAACTGAAAGTTGAAAACACTGACGATACTTGAAAGTTTAAGCAAAATGTTTTAACCTGAACAGTTTTGTACATTTCATTTTAGCACTATAAACTAAGGTAGCTAGATAAAAGGAATGTTTTTCATTGTATCGACTTAATTAATTCATATGTTTAAATAACCGTAGAATCAAAATCAAGTATTGAGTTTTATTTTTCTGTATCAAATCAAGTTTGAAATTTTAGCATTGTGACACTAAAACAAACACAGCAGCCTTTTTGTTGTTTTCCTACACCTTGTGGTCAAAATCACCTACAGACCAGATGAGATAAATTATCCTTTCAATATAAAGCATATAGTAACCAAACGCTGCATTAACTACTGATTACAGCGACTATAGCGCCCTGTTCTGGTGAAGCGAAATCTGGGTGTTGTTGAGCTGACCAATCACAGGCAGACGCTCTACGTTGATGGAGACGGATAGTTAGAATACTGGGCTCTACTTGTGTCCACGAATAATGGCGCTGCGTCTATCCGTTTCCACCTAGAAGTATAAACTAGGTTGACCCTGCTGTAGCCGCTTTCTGAATGGTGACAGTTTGTCTAGAAATATATCCAAATGAACGCCCAGTTAACCATGTGAAAAAACCTTAAAGGACAAAAGTCCTTTTAAATATGCTTCGCACTTTGTTTTGAGCAGGACAGACTGTATCGGCTGCTGTTACTGGGAGGGAGTAACAGCAGCCGATACAGTCTTCCTCACTTCTTAGTAAAAACACCAGGCCCCTCACTTATCAAACGTTTGTAGACACTCCACTATATTTTACCCGGCAAATAAATGTTTGTACAAACAGTCAAAAGTCAGATTTATCAGATGTGCTGTGGCTTCTTTTACACATGTCCTCTACAATCATCAGACATTTGCATACAGAAACACCCTCAGTTAACCATATTTGGTCACAGAACTTCCTGCTACACATATCAAGACAGATCATCATTGGAGACATGACTTTGGCTGGCGTCAGTATGAACCGGGCTAAGACAACCAACAGGTTTTATTAATAAGTATAACATGAATATAGTTACATGAATATATTTAGTGATGAACTGGTGGGTTATAGAACGCCTGGATGCAGGAGCCCAATCTGATCGGGACAACCGTCTGTTCTACAGCTGATCACTCAACGACCACAGGGTCAAAGGTCAGACATGCAACAACAAGTGGGGAGAAACTGTATCTGATTGCTGAGTGTATCATATCAAGTTGTTCCAACCAGAAGTAAAACAAGAAAAATGAGTTTTTGACAGCATCAACGAGGAGCAGCAAACAGATGAATGGAGCTTTGTTAAAAGACCAAACGCTACTTGACCCCTGAGAAACTGGAGTCCAGCTCCCAAGTCTAAGGGAGACACAGAGAGACTGCTGCTTTTATATGCTGCCCAGGCTAACTGCCATGTCACTCCATGAAACCATTTGGTCTTCCTTTAAAACACGGATGTCCAGCTTTGGTACCGGTGTCGGTAGTCCCATCCAGCTGGTCCGAATGAGTGAGAGGGTCTCTAAGAGCCTAGTGATGAGAAGGAGGAACGAGCCACACAGACACCTGGCATTGGACGCCATCCATCGGTCCATCCATCCATCCACCCATCCATCGGTCCATCCATCCATCCACCGGTCCATCCATCCATCCACCCATCCATCGGTCCACCTATTCATCCATCTGTCCACCCATTCATCCATCCACCCATCCATCCACCCATTCATCCATTGGTCCATCCATCGGTCCACCTATCCATCCATCGGTCCATCCATCCACCCATTCATCCATCGGTCCATCCATCCATTGGTCCACCCATCCATCCATCTGTCCACCCATTCATCCATTGGTCCATCTATCGGTCCACCCATTTATCCATCCACCCATCCATCGGTTCACCTATTCATCCATCTGTCCACCCATTCATCCATCCACCCATCCATCCACCCATTCATCCATTGGTCCATCCATCGGTCCACCCATTCATCCATCCATCCACCCATTCATCCATTGGTCCATCCATCGGTCCACCCATTCATCCATCGGTCCATCCATCCATTGGTCCACCCATCCATCCATCTGTCCACCCATTCATCCATTGGTCCATCCATCGGTCCACCCATTCATCCATCCATCCACCCATTCATCCATTGGTCCATCCATCGGTCCACCCATTCATCCATCGGTCCATCCATCCATCTGTCCACCCATTCATCCATCCACCCATTCATCCATTGGTCCATCCATCGGTCCACCCATTCATCCATCCATCCACCCATTCATCCATTGGTCCATCCATCGGTCCACCCATTCATCCATCGGTCCACCCATTCATCCATCCACCCATCCATCGGTTCACCTATTCATCCATCCATCCACCCATTCATCCATTGGTCCATCCATCGGTCCACCCATTCATCCATCAGTCCACACATCCATCCATCGGTCCATCCATCCACCCATTCATCCATCGGTCCATCCATCCATTGGTCCACCCATCCATCCATCCACCCATCCATCCATCGGTCCATCCACCCATCCATCGGTCCACCCATCCATCCATCCACCCATTCATACATCGGTCCACCCATCCATCCATCCACCCATTCATCCATCGGTCCATCCATCCATCCATTGGTCCACCCATCCATTCATCGGTCCACCCACCCATCCATCCACCCATCCATTCATCGGTCCACCCACCCATCCATCCATCCACCCATTCATCCATCGGTCCACCCATCCATCCATCCACCCATCCATCCATTGGTCCACCCATCCATCCATTGGTCCACCCATCCATTCATCGGTCCACCCACCCATCCATCCACCCATCCATTCATCGGTCCACCCACCCATCCATCCATCCACTGGTCCATGCATCCACCCTCTGCAGGGCTGCTGGTGAGGGGTTATCCCCTGGACAGGCCACCAGTACATCAGATACCGTCTCCACCCAGTTTGATCTGACATTTCACAGCTGGGCTGGAGGAAAACAAACACTTCCCAGTTCTCACAAAGTTTTTTCTGTTTCGTGACACATCGATCCGGTTCCTGTTTCATGGCTGCCAGAGGTCAGTCATGCTTCTGGTTCCTAGCTGGAAGCTGATCTGGTGATAGCAGCGTTTACAGTAAACACGCACTTCTCCACAGCAGTGGGGTGTCACGCTGTCCACGCACGGCCAAGGGCCGTGTGGACCGCTAGCAGCACTGCTGGCGTCAAACCATCCAGAACGGAGCCTAAAGAGCCAGAGCTCCCAGCAGACCCAGCATGGGCGTTTCTGAGTCTCCCGGGCGGCTATGCAGCCTGGTAGGGCAGCCTGTCCGACCCAGAGGACCCCAACGGTGCCGCTAGCGTGGCTCTAACTTCCTCACAGCAGCCTGCCGCCACAGCGAGCACAACACACACGTCCATCACAGGGAGCAGAGCACACGTACCTTTAATAACATTCATAAAAATGGTAGCTCTGAACTCTTCTCTGGCCTTCTGATCGAAGTCCTCCCCGTGGATAATGCGCATCTGTTTGAGGAAGGTGGACTTTCCGCTCTCTCCCGCTCCGAGTAGTAAGATCTTTACTAACCTTTTAACGTAAGTCTTATCTCGATGAATACACTTATCTATCTCCTTGGACTTCCGCAGCTGCTCTGCCTCCCCGCTCGTAAGGAAACAGTTGGGAAAACAGAGCGATAAAAGGGAGCGGGACGGCAGGAAGTCCGCCATCTTTGAAACAACTTCATCGATACAGTGAGGAGTGAGTCTGAGAGGAGAGCTGAGCTCACTCCACTCCGGACCGCTGCTGGTGCTGCGTTCAAGTGTTGTCCGGATTCTAAATCCTCACAGCGCACAGACACCGTTGTTCGACAGTGTCCTTGTGTGTGTGTGTGTGTGTGTGTGTGTGTGTAATTATATATATATATATATATATATATATATATATATATATATATATATATATATATATATATATATATTACAGTGTTGGGACTAATGCATTACAAAAATAATGAGTTACAGGAATAGATTACTTTTTCAGTAACTGAGTAATGTAATGCGTTACTTACAAAACATACAGCAATATATTAGCCTACTAGTTACAGTTTCAGTAACTCAGTTTACAAATGCATTTTAAATAGTTTTTCTGGCCATCTAATGCAGCAGACTAAACCAAGGTGGATCCGGTAGAACAAGATCCACTTCCTGTTGGTCCAAACTAAAACATCAGAGAATCAGAACAGCTGAGGAAACATTTAAACATTAATCACGCTGTTTTCCTAACCATCTGTTGTAAGACTTCAGACATCAGAGTCTCATCTTTGTGATTGTTAGATTTAACAAACATTACCATGAAACAGAAGCAATGCAAAGGAACTAGATAATTAATTTTAATAAAATTGTTAAAAATACTGTATTTGTGGTGTGACACTTGTGTAATAATGTACATTCATAAGTTACGGTGGTTAGAAGTCGTTAGAAGCCCCCCCGCGACCCCTGGAGGAGTAAGCGGTTCAGAAAATGGATGGATATCAGAGCTCTGTGACGTGCATAGTGCCTCAGACAGAACAGACTGCCTTTGAACGCATCACATCGTGCCGCGTGAGCGCGCTCCAGCATCACTGTCTGGGTGGGTCGTCTGGCTCCAGTCCATTTTAGACAGACAGCAGGCAGACAACCAGCGGTGGTGATTGTTTAACTGAAGAGGTCACAGCCAGAATTTTTACTTCTTGGATTATTTTAGTGATTCTCTAGCAATGTCATAACAATTATGACCTATGAACACATTTATTGATTTATTAAAGAAATAGAACTACAACAGTTTAAACCTTTTAGTGATAGTAATTCAGCTGTTTTTTTAGAGTAAGTTAACTTTGTGGTAACTCAGTTACATTTTTGAGACACTAATATGTAATGCAAACATATTACATTTTTGACCTTGTAACTAGTAATGTGAAATCTATTACAATTTCTTTGTAACTTGCCCAACACTGGCAATTCAGCTGTTGGTTTGTTTTTTACAGTAAAGTTATGGTTTATATAACAAAAACATGTTTAATCATCATCTATGAATCAAATAAAGAAGTAGACATAAAGGGAGATAGATATTATAATTCCATAATTGAAGGTATCTTGTGTTTCTCTTTGTATAACAGATATGCTAAACTTACAGAGTCATAGCTCTGTTGAGCCAATTTCTCCCCTCCTCTCAGTGGTGATGACTTTATAGGATCCTTTATAAATAAAATGAATTCTATTAAAAATAAAATCATTGCCATTCTTCCAAACATGATTCATTCTTCCTCAGTAAGTGAGGAAGCATTGTACCTTATTTGTGTCTGGACAGATTTGATTTAGTCAAGTTTTTGGAATTACCGAATATATCACCCTCAAGGGACAATAACCATAAACCTGAGTCTGGTCTGAGGATTGCTGAGGACATTTATTAAAAAGTGAATATAGCCTCCAAATATTCATCTGTTTCATGTTTCATGACACTATGCACTGCAGAGTATAAATGTGTGGAAAATCTCATCTTTATTAAATCAAAAAAAATGTTAAAAGCCATTGGTTTACATGCTTTGCTTTTCAAACATCACCAACATTAGTCTGTTGGTTGGGAAGAATTATTAGAATCCACATCATAGTATAAAGAAAAATGGTAGATGTAATATGTACTTCCACCAGAAGAATGCGCAACAATACTATGCGCTCATTTAGTAGCCATAACACCATTTTGTGTGGAGAAACGTCAACTTTAACTTACAGTTAAGAGTCCAGAGAGAGAGTTTTCTGCAGCTGGATTTACTATTTAGGAACAGAAAATCGAGATAAAACCAGAGATGGTGGACAATGTTTAGTCCCTGCGCAGTTAATTCACTGTACTACAATTTACATTAAATAACATTGCATTATTTTCCTCTTTGTTTTTTCCAACTTTGATAAAAAAAGACATATTCACTGTTATGAAATTGTTCGTCCATTTTAGTTAATATTTAGTTTGAACAAGTTGAACAAAGAATCTCCATTGTGCCATCAGACATGGAGCAATGAAAAAGTGCCAAATGTAATATTTTACCAGCTTTGGTTTTGAGGCACAGCCTCACAGCTTTCTGGTCCTTGGACGTGAACTGTGCATCCTGTGCGTAAATGAGGCTGAATCCACTCTGGTCACACACTGCAGACTGGAATAACAAGCGCCACTTCAGCATGCACTCCTTCTGGATCAGTGGGTAAGATGCAATAGTCTGTGTGAATTGCAGCTAAGAGCTTCAAAGCCTCCAAATCCCCAAGGTGCTGTCAATACCCAGATAGCGTTGTATACAGAGTCCAGGTCTGAGATGAAATTCTGATGCTCACATTTGATTGATTGATTGATTGGTTTTTTGACTGATTCAGGTTCCTAAACACTATGTGTAAAATTGAACATGACTCCATCTGTGTCAACTGGTCAGAGGTGTCAATTGTTATTATGAATTTACTCTGTCTTCGTCTACGTCACTCCTCCCTTCGTGTTTGTGTCTTCCTAATCTTCCTCATCTCATTCAGTCCCTATTGTTGCCCTGCCCTTTAAATACCTCAGTGTTTCAGCTGCTCTCTGCCAGCTCGTTTTGTAGCTTCCATGTTTGGTCTCCAAACATTCATTCTACCGTTTTGCCTTGCTGTAAGTGTTTATTCTCCTCCTAGTCAATTAAAGAATGCCTTCACTTAAAACCTTCTTGTCTGTGCATGAGTCTGAGCACCAAAACCCAACAGAACGAACTGGCCAAAAAGACTTAGCAGATAGGCAAGAAGGCTCACCCTTTTTTGGATCCAGACTGGTGCTCTGCCCTTCTGGGTTGGGTATTTACCAGCTGAGGGTAGATCAGCTCTCCTCCCTACAGTCTCCGTCTCGACGTCGGCGAGGGAGGGACGCCAAAGGATTGCTCTCACACCTTTCGAGGGGCTTCAGCCGCCACCCTCGCCACTTCTCTCAAGGCTGCTCCCAGCTGTGACTTATCAACCGCAGCTTCCTCCCGCCGTCAGCGGGTAGTCCTGGGTCCGCCTCATCATAGTTCAGGCCACAGCTCCCTCCAGCGGCTGCCAGCAGCAGCTCGCTGCTTCCACCAGTGGGTTACAGCTCACAGACTTGTCATAGTTACAGCTCACTAAAGTTTCCTCAGGGGCTGTCGAGGCAGACATGCTCCTACACCTAGATTCCTCAGAGGGCGTCCAGGTGGATGCTCTCTTGCGTGCTGTCGTCTCAGGGGACATCCAACCGGACAGGGTTCCTCAGCAACTTCCCGAGGGTCCTCTACACCACATGATGGGACCTCAGTGCCTACTTGAGGGTCCTCTGTCCTCGGTGACGTGGGATTTCTGCACCCCTCTGAGGGTCCTCCTCGCCTCGTTGTTGGTCCCTGTCTCGTTGTTGCTCTGCAAGCCACATGTTTAAGGCCTGCCAGCCTCCAAGGCTCAAGTTTAAGGCCTGCTGGCCTCCGCTACAGTCCATCCGGCCTCATTTAATGCATATTTACAAACAACATTAGAGCCGACCAAAGTGCGTCACAATAAAACAACATACAGAATACAAAATAACATCGCCGGTCTCTGCATTACTCCAGCCAGCCTAAACACCAGCTTCAGTCCAGCCCGTCTCAGCATCCACTTCAACTTCACCAATCCTCACTTCTCCATCTGCTTCAGCTTCAGTTCAGCTTTCCTCAGTAAAACAGCCCTGCCGACCTCGCCACAAACATCAGTCTAGCCGGCCTCCAAGCAGCCACAACAAGATCTACTCTAGCTGGCTTCACAGGGTCCAGCTCTGCTGTCTCCCGAACCACAAGGTCCAGCTCTACCAGCCTCATCACAAGGTTCACTGCTATCGCCTTCCCACCTGCAAACTCCAGTCCTGTCATCTTTTAAAGCACAAAAAAAGCCACAAGGTTACGCTTTGCTGCTTCCCTAGCCACAAGGTCCAGCTCCCTCGACAGTCTCTGCCTCAACACAAGGTTCCCCATAGCCAGACATCGCACCGCCAGACTCCATCCCATTGACATCCAAGAAATAAGGATTAACCACACTGGTCATCCCATCACAAATTTCTGCTTCGCCGCTGGTCACTCTGTCACAAACTTCTGCTCCTCAGCCGGCCATCCAGACAAAGGCTTCTTCATTGCCGGCCTTTGAGACACAAGTTCCGTCGTCGCCAGGCTCCATGTCTGCTGTTCCCATGTCACCGGTTTCCTCATCACCTGCCACCTCATCTTGGGACTCCTTTTTGGACTTTTTTGTTTCTGATCACTGAAAACCAACAATTGTAAACTGATCAAATGAACAACGGCCTTCAGATTTTTCTATTACAGTTTTAAAGAACCGATCAAGATGGAATTAACCCTAACGCTGATTGATTGTAAATTATACTACAGTTAATTATGTCCCTTTCATTTCTTTGGTATTTTGCTCAGCTGAAAGTTGTTTCATTCAGATATCATTGTGCAAAAACGAAATATTGTCCAGTGCCTTGTTCTCTGGTCCTGAATCGTAAATCAAGCTTCAGAAAAAAATTGTCTCTGGCTGCTGGATGCCGAGGTAGCCAGAATATTTAGGTTTCAGCGCAAAGTTGGTTGAATATTCTGGCATGCTCTCTACACAAATACAATGTCTCAACAGATTATGTTTAAAGTCTGAAACACACAGACATATTACATGAATATTTTGTCTCTGGCAACCCACCCGCATTAAAGAAACCAGGCACATGAAGGCAAGGCAAGGCAATTTTATGTATATAGCACACTTTCAACACAAGGCAATTCAAGGTGCTTTTCCTGATTCAGTGATAGTGATACCAAATACATGATTACAGAAGCATGATTAGAGAAAAACAGAAGCATATGAAGGCACATTCCATTGTCAAATGGGTACCCATGACATTGCAGACTACCAGTCTTCTAAAACCTTGACATATCCACTGCAAAAAATGCTGTAGCATGAGTTCAGATACAGATTGGTTAAGCGGAAACTGTGCTGAGAGCACAAGTGACTGGAAAGAATTCCGCATCAGGTTTGGGACAAACCTATCCATCTTAAATAGCGGCGTCAGCGACTAAAATGACTTCTACGGCCTCATCTAAACCTTCAACTTGTATCTTAGACCTAATCCCAACCAAATTATTCAAGGAAGTGTTCATGCAGACCTCAACCACAGCAATTCCTCAGCAATCCTTCATACTGAGCAAGCTTGTAGCGACAGTGGAGAGGAAAAACTCCCCTTTAACAGGAAGAAACCTCCAGCATCCAGAAGAAACCTCCAGCATAACCTGTCTCAGTACAATAATAATAATAACCACTAATGGTTGGTGGCACATGCTATGTTGTAGCAAAAACATAAGATTGAAAGCTGTACCTCTCCTCTTGTGAAAATTGATCTGTTGGGTTTTTCCTTGATACACAGACCATAGGTCAGGACGTGTTAAAAAAACACTTCACAGCCATGGGAAGATTGTAATAATCTACAGATATTTAATAAATAAAGCACTGAGGATGAATTTTCTAACCGCACCTTTCTCTTTCAGAGCTCATCTCTGTTAATCTGATCTGTCTATTACTTCAAAGATAACAGAAAATAATGACCTGCAGATAATGAGATGACTGAGATCAACTTGTGCTGACGGTAATTAACCAATGAGAAATGTTAAACGTCTTGTCATTTTTAGTCCAGGGTCTATCTCTACAGCAGAGCAGTTTTTGGGGTAAAGTTCAACCTGATTTTCCCTGATTTAATCCTGCTGTGGGTGGCACAGTGGCTAGCACTGCTGTGTTGTAGCAAAAGGTCCTGGGTTTGAATCCCAGCCTGGATCTTTCTGTATGGAGTCTACCCTTTAGGTACTCTGGCTTCCTCCCACAGTCCAGAAACATGACTATTAAGGTTTTTTGTCTCTCTAAATTGTTCCTAGGTGGGAGTGCACCCAGGGTTGTTGGTCCTGTGTGTCTCTGTGTTGCCCTGTGATGGACATTGTCCAGGGTGGACCCCACCTCTCCCCAAATGACTGCTGGAGATTGGCACCAGTCCCCCACTCCCCTATTCAATTCAATTCACTTTCATTTATATAGCGCCACTTTACAACAAAAGTCATCTCAATACAATTATACAAACATTCCAATCAGTTAAAAGTTTTCTATGTAATGAATCCCAGCAGATTGTGCTGAGTCATTGATGTGAGGTTGTGCCCTGATCATGCAGACTCCAACCACAGCAATTCCTCAGCAAACCCTCATACAGAGCAAGCATGTAGCGACAGTGGAGAGGAAAAACTCTTTAACAGGAAGAAACCTCCAGCAGAACCAGAACCAGAACCTGGATCAGTACAAGCGGTCATCTACCACGACCGTCTGGGGGTCTGAGAAGACAGAGAAGAGACAGCATGGAGGATGCTTGGTGACTTTGAGCATCATCTGGACCAACGTTCCCCATCCAGCAGGGGGCGTTATAGCTGAGCACGGTACCAGACTGGGTAGAGCTTCTATGGGGAGAAAAACACTGAGAGAAAACTTGGTTAACAATCGCATTAACATTAGGAAAGATATATCTGGAGAGTAGTAGAAAAGAAAAGTAGAAGGTGTGTTAGGGTCAGTTGAGTCTGAAAAAGGATAATTTTTTTTCTTAATTCTATTAGCAATGTACGGTGTGACACCTACAATGAGAGGTGGTGTAGATCATGGATGGATGGATGACTTGAACAAGCAGGCATCTTAGCTCATCTCTTCTCCAGTTAAAAACACCATCTGGCTTATGACTGGAATTACTGAGGGAATTCTGACTGCTGATTGGTAGATAAGCTTTTAACTGCTTTCTTGTAATCCATTCCAAGGAGGAGTGTGTACACTCACACCGCTCACTTCAGATAGAAGCGTTACACCTTGGATACTTCACACCTATATTTCATTTCATTTATTCTGATTTAGTCTTGATCTGCAAGTATGACGATCAGAACTGCGCGTCCTAACAGAGGACAACATTTCAGGCCTCGCATGCATTGCCTCAAAAAGGTTAGTGAAAGCATCAGTACTGTTACTAAGCTTTATGCATTATAACTAATTCTGTTAATGTGTTTTAATACAATTAAGCACAGGCTTCAAAATATATGTTTCGCATCAAACTATTTAAACCTCAAATATCCAGGTTCCACCTTGTGTTGTTGTCTAACATTCTAAGATGTTCATCAGCAGGTAGCCATTTACTCTAGGATGGTTTTTGTTGTTTTCTGGGGGATCTGACTGCATTTGGATCTCTATGAGGTTTGTAGGTAAGACAGCAGATGGACAGAGGCTTGCTAAAGATAACCTCTAATTCCACTTTAAAGCCTATCAGCTTTGTTGCTCTGCAGTCACAGTTCACGGTAAAGAAAGTGTTTGGTAGAATAACATGACATCAGTTGTTGGAATAACTCATAACTTTGATTGGACTAAAATGTTTAAGATGACATTGTTTGCATTTACATTGCAATGAAAAAAGTTGCTATAAACTGTTTAATGGGGAATCTTTACATTTGGCCGTCTTTATATTTAGACAGACAGACCGACAGACAGACAGATAGACATATAGATAGATAGATAGATAGATAGATAGATAGATAGATAGATAGATAGATAGATAGATAGATAGATAGATAGATAGATAGATAGATAGATATATATAGATAGATATAGTTAAAACCACATAAGTCCTTTTTGAATGAGAAGTCAACATAGCTGAACTCAAGAATAACTCCACTGGTCACACTTGCAGTAGATTCTTTTTGGATGCTTTTAACTTCCAGCAGAACAGAAACCCACTGATAGGAGAGGATGAAATGATACGTGGTACAGCATATTTTTTAAGGTTGTAACCACAAACATGGATTTTATTGCTGTACTGACATAAGTATGTGTTAGCTATGAATACTTATGAATAATTGCTTAGGGAAAATATTAATAAGTTGAATAATTTCATATTAAAGTTACCGAGTTTGGGGCACAACCTGGGATCCAGGAAATATTATGATAATTCATGTTTATGATTAGCTGCCTGATAAGGCTGAAGCGATGAAAGACTAGATGAAGGAATAAATTCTTGACGATTGTTGAACAGTAATTTACTACATATGTTTTATAGATTAATAACAAAAAATAACTTTACAAAATTCAAGGGTTTATTAACAAAAAAAGGATTAAATCAAATCAAAAAAACTTTAATCAACAAACTACTAACTGTAAAACTACTAAATATGATTATTAACGATTAACAGAACCAAACTACCAAAAGTAAAACAGTATAATGGAAACATGTGTGCTGGTAGTAGCTTTTGGTTAAACAGCAGACCTCTGTAGTGGCCGTGTGTAGCAGGCAGGCCAACAGAAAGACACTCCCTCTCAGGGTAACCTGTAATGTAGAAGGATTTATTCTGCAGAGTTCTGAACAAGTCAGTGGGACTTAATTAATCAGCCGATTACGGTTCACTGGATCGATTGCCAGGCTGTTGTGTCTTTTGGATCCAAGCAGCTCCATATCTGTGTGCACTGAAGTCCCCCGCTTTGTTAACTTTGGCTAATGGGTAAATGAGAACGAGAGTGAGGCAGAGCTGGCTTATATAGGTGGTGATGATGTCACATGAAGTTAAATGGTAAATGGACTGAACTTATTTAGCGCTTTTCTAGTCTTACTGACCACTCAAAGCGCTTTACATTGAAGCCACATTCACCCATTCACATTCATACACCGACACCTAACATGGCTCAGTAGGACAATGTAGAATTTGGGGGTTAAGTGCCTTGCCAAGGGGCACATCAACATGTGACTGGAGGAAGCTGGAATCGAACCTACGACCCTCCGATTGCAAGCCAACTACTAGAGTAGAGTTCTTTTCCTGTTGAATGCATTGTGGGATTTCCATCCTTGAAGGTGGAGGTCTGTGATCACAATAGTTGTATAACATCATTATACATCATGCAACGCCATCAGGGAGGCATACGATTGGCCTCAAATGTTTTCTGCAGCAGGACAGAAATAGCTCGGGATAACCTAAGCCACTCCAACTATCTTTTCTATGATGGGTATTGTTCCTCCAAAAACACAGGAATAACAAAAGGATGTAAGACTATTTTCTATGTTAAAGAAAGATTATAACAGGATACAGAGGATGTTCAGTCACTGTGAGCTTGATGCTTCCCATGCAGCAGGGGACGTTGTAGCAGAGCAGGATACCAGACAAGGTGTAGCTTCTATGGAGTGAAAAACACTGAGAGAAAACAAGGTTAACAATCACAATAACAGTAGAAAATAGAACTAGAGTAGTAGAGTGAGGAAAAGTGGTCAGTCTGTCCTCCAACAGTCTAAACCTATAGCAGCATAACTACAAAAATAACTCAGGATTACCTAAACCATTCTAACTATAAGCTTTATCAAAAAGGAAGGTTTTAAGCCTAGTCTTATAAACAGACAGAGTATCTGCCTCATGGACTAAAACTGGGAGCTGGTTCCACAGGAGAGGAGCCTGATAACTAAAAGATCTGCCTCCTATTCTACTTTTAGAAATCCTAGGAACTACCAGTAGACCTGCATTCTGAGAACAAAGTTCTCTGTTAGGAACATATGGAACAATCAGATCTCTGATGTACGATGGAGCTGATTATTAAGGGTTTTATACGTAAGGAGGAGGATCTTAAACTCTATTCTGGATTTAACAGGGAGCCAATGGAGAGAAGCCAAAACAGGAGAAATGTGATCTCTCTTTTTAATATTCATCAGAACTTTGGGGAGAGGGAAGTCTGGGTCTCTGCGTTAAGCTGCTGCCCCAGCGGCCCGACCCCGGATAAACCAAGAAAATGGATGGTGTCCATAACATGTTTTTGGTCACGTCCATTTTCAGCTATTCCATTGTTACTATGTGTTGCATTGGTAAGCTACACTTTTGTAAACTAAACTTTTCTCGTCTTCACACCTTGGTTGAATCACCAAGCATTAGCTTTCACCCGTTGCTTTACAGATCCAGTCACTGTCACTGACAGTGATGCCGGTAACGCGTTACTTAGTAGCGCGTTACTCCTAATATGACCACTTTTTTAGTAACGACTAATCTAACGCGTTTCTTTTTTCATGCAGGTAATCAGATTAAAATTACTTGTTCAAGCCACTGTGAGTTACTATTTTTGTCATTTTCTTGAGCAAAAAGATATATTAGGTACATGGCGGCATTAGTATTAAGAAAACAAGTATCAATAGCGGTAAATATGATCCTACCTTCTACTGCTGCCGAAACAGCTGATAATCTCCTTTGTGGGTGCCATGTTTGTTTTGGCCTGAATCTGAGTTCTGTACTCTGTAGGCCTACTCTGCCCCCTAGTGGAACTCTCCATTTGTACATGCAGTGAGAGAGCAAGTTTGTCCCCAAGACACATCTTATTCCTTCATATTTGCTGGTATCAATGTGAGGTTAAAAAACAAGTATATATCCGTTCTTACTGTTAAAATGCACTTCAAATAAAGTGATTATATGTAAAAGTGGTTATTGTGTTTATGTTGAGGCAGTGCGGAGTGTTATTGGGAGCTGCAGAAAGTAACTAACAAAGTAACTTGTAATCTAACTTAGTTACTTTTAAAATAAAGTAATAAGTAAAGTAACTAAGTTACTTTTGGAAGGAGTAATCACTAGTCAGTAATCATATTACTTTTTCAAAGTAACTGTGGCAACACTGGTCACTGATCATTTCATGGTCTGATTCTAACATAACTCGGATTTAATCAGCTTCCATCTGTCCAGCAGCACTATCATCATCATCAGTAATCCGTCAACAGCAACATTCTTCCCCATCATCTATTAGAGGTGCGGTGTGAATGGATAAAAATTAAATGCTAATATAACTGCCTGGTTTTTGATGAGGCTCCCACATTAAGGCAAAAGTAAAGATAAACACCAACTTCCTTCCAAGCCAAAGAGTAGAAAATATGATGCAGCATAATGCCTTTGGTTTTGGTAAAACAAACACCTGCAAATGCTGAAGTATTGAGTTTGATTTTTCTGTATCGAATCAAGTTTGAAATGTTAGCATTGTGACAACACTAAAATAAACACAACAGTGTGGTTTGTTGTTTCTCTACACCTCCTCCAAAGACCAGATTAGATAAATGATCCTTTCATTAGAAATCATGTAGGGCCCAAACGCTGCATTAATTACTGATTACAGCGACTACAGCGCCCCGTTCTGGTGAAACCATCTCTGGTTAACTAATCCGATTTTTATCCAGTGTTTGTAGGGTACTGTGAGATAATGGAGTCTGACAGACAGCCGTTGTGTTTCATAGTCCTGATAACTGTCCTGTGGGAAGGTTCTGTCAGGATGTTTAAAGAGACATAATAATATAATATAATATAAATAACTAGATAAGATAATAAAAAGGTAATAATTTCCGAACCAGAACCAGAACCGGGCTCAGTACGAGCGACCATCTGCCACGACCGTCTGGGGGTCTGAGAAGACAGAGAAGAGACACAGGAAGAAGATTCAGGCCCAAATGTTTTATTTTGACCTGATTTGACCAGAGCACATTCTCTACATGTTTACTGTATCACAGCATGGCCTCTGAAACCTTCCACTTCAGAGCAATGATTTCATAACATGTTGATCATAATGTTTGTTTACAGTTACTCAGACAAAATTATTTTCTGAAGTCATCTTAATGCTTTTAGGAACAGTGATTGTTCTTTTGGGAAGGGTATTTGTCAGTCTGACCAGGTAGATTCCGTATTAATTATTTTAGAAATAAATATTTTATAATGATGCTTTATTTAGCAGGGAAATTCAGGAAATATGTAGAATATTTAGATTTGAGACTCAACCTTGTTATGTGAATAATGTGGTTCATTATCCCAAAGGCCTTCCTTAGAAGAGAGCCATATTGTTTTGGCTGCATTTACATGAATGAATTTTTGGTTCTTCCAGCTAGATGCGCTGGTGGTGGAGATGCAGGAGCCCAAAACTGGAGTCAAAGGCTCAGAGCAGAAACTCAATGTCACCACCATTCCTCACGCTATCACTGGTGAGACACACACACACCTTAACAAAAGCCGGTATTTACTTATCTAGAACTTAAATAAATGACCAATGATCCAAAATGTCACTGCACATCTAGGTTTTTTTTTACCAGAAAAGAGAACTCATGTCAACCCTCTGTGCAAATCTCTGCACTGTTTACTCCGGAAGTCGTAACCCACAGCTGGTTTTGACGTTAATCCTGAGTAAACAGCGTTCCAGTTAACGTTGTTGGATAAGTCGGAATTCCAGGTAGCCATAGTCATAGTTCCTCTTACAAACATGGTTTTGAGCTTTACTCTCCATATACGTACATCCCTCTTATTTTGTTAAGATTACAGTCACAGGCTCTACATGTAAGGTGGATTTTAGACACATTCTTACTAGTGTGTCTTATAAAATAGACATTTTTCCACCATTGTGGATGTGAGGTGCGGCCATATTGAAAGTCAAAGTGGGAATTAAAAAACTGTTAGACTCTGAATGGGAAGTCCGACTTCAGGGCGTTCCAGATGATTTTTCCCACTCAGAAGTCAGAATTTATCTATGCACACAAAACAAGTTTTAACATTCACATCATCTTTCTTTCATGAGTGACGGAGAGGTCACATAGTATGATAGGAGAATCCACTGTGAAACCTGGTGACCTATGAAGGAATCAACAAACCTGCGTCAGTCAGAATCACAGAATCTGATGGTAACAGAAAATGCTGTAACACTGGGAGCTGACTACACATTCAACAGTTTGTGAGACTTCAGAGCGCGACTGTAGCCTTTGCAGCTAGTTAGATAATGAGCAAAAATGTGTGTCAAGCACCGACGTCTGCTGCTGCTTTCCTCCTGCTTTTCTGCCGCTGAATTGTAGTTTATGGATCAGGAAATGGTTCGTTCACACTCTTTTAGACTTCTCCCCTATGCAGAATTATTGCCTGACCTTTGGCTACGCCCATGTGCTCTCTTTCATTCTATTGTCTTTAAAAGCAGCTGTTTATCGGTGCTTTCTCTCCTACACAACACTCGTCTCGTCCTGTTAAATATGGAACACCAAATTGCTCAAATTTAAAGAAATAAAATAAACCTTATGATATAAATCTCTCCATTAATAAATACTAGACAAATATAAACTGTGATAATAAAATTGTGACTGAGCCAATGAGCGGTAAGGACCCACCCACTGACCCTGATTGGCAGACAGACTCATTCAGTTGAAAATGATCCTTTTGAAGTAAATACAGCTATGGCAAAACACATTATTGTGAAATTAAAGCTGAAAAAAATACTCTTAGGGATAAAAACTGATGGAACTGAATAAAAATGGCTAAAAAGTTACATTATTAGCCATTTTTTTTCACAATTTCATTGTCACATGTTTGAAAAAAAGCTATTTATTAGCCATTTCATAGTTAAAGGGGATATCTCTCAAAACTTGTTAACCAGTTTGAAAAATAAACTGAGTCCAATTTCAACCAGGATCATTTTGGATTGTTAGTGCTTAACTTAGAATCTGTCCATGATTGGATAAAACTGAATCGTTTACTAGCTAACAGCTATACACGGATGACTGGGGAAAAAATCTCTATTAGTTATGTAGAATAATATAAAAAGAACAGAGTGTACACACAGACAGGCTGCCTTGGGGCCTAAGCTGCTAACAGAGGCTAAATAAAGCAGCTCATAAGTGGATGAGATTTGAACAGTGCTTTACAAGTCAAAGTGGCTTTCCAGCCTAGACTAAGTTATACCTATATGAACATAAATCTTCAGCTACTTGCTTCATGTGTGGAATAGTATCAGCCAGTCTACTATATTACACACAAATTCAAGATTTCAATATGCATTTTTTTAAGCAGTGCAAACATTCCAGAAGTCTCTCTGATACCTTCAGCAATGCCAAAACTATTTCAGCTGCATCTGAAGAAGAATTATTATTTAAGAGATGAATCTATGTAACAAACATAGAAAAAGGTTCTTTTCACATTTGACCCAGCTGATGCCCCATCCATAGCGAGTCCATTTGCTTGAGAATTCTGAACGTTTCTTTCTATAGTAAATTTGACATCTAGATGTATTCTTTGATACTGTGATACCTTCACATAACCTTTAAATGAAAGTTGATTTGTCACAAACATGGAAGTTAGACACTGACAGGACACAACTGATCAACTGCCCCATCTAAAGTCTTTCTCTGTGTCTCCAAACAGGTAGCAACATAATAGGTTGGATTAGCAACAAGATGAAGACCACAACAGAAGGTAGAACGTTAACATGTGTTTCTTTTCTATATTTTACATTGTTTTTTTCATATCCATAAGTGTTCTTGCGGTTCTAGAATGAGGAGGGCTATTTTTTGTATCTGCTTTTAGAGGTAAAAGATTGACATACTGATCTACTGAATTGTTAGACAGCTTTTATGATGATGGTTTAGGGACTCTTGAAACCATAGCGGTGGAGGATGGGGGGGGGGGTTTACTGAGAGTTTCTGCCTTACGCTACAGTTAAAGCATCGTCTTGGTGAGGAGCCATGGGGTTGGGATTTCATCTGGTTGGTGGTGAACAAGGAAGTTGAGCAGAAAATAAAACTTTGGATTTACTGGTTTGTCTACATTTTCACCCTCAGCTATGACCATGAGATTGGGATCAGGACCCAAACAATGAGATCCTAGACCCAGGCAGCCAGAATGAACTTCCTCCAGAGGCTGGATGGACTCAGCCTAAGAGACGGCACAAAAGGCTGTCCTATGCAGGGAAGGCTCAGAGTAGAGCTTTAAAAAGAGACAACTGAGATGATTCAAGCATCTGATCAGGATGTCTAATGGGCGCCTTACTTGGGACTTCTTCTGGGTGCTTCCAACTGGAAAGAAAACCAGAAGATCACCCAGAATTTGTTAGAAGTTCTAGATTAAGTGTTACCTGAGCACACCAGGGAACCCCCAGAGTAACTGGAGTGACATACATGGATTGATGGATGGATGGTTGGTTTGTTGGTTGGTTGGAGGTACAGACGGACGGTTGGTTGGTTGGATGTTTGGTTGGTTGGTTGGTTGGATGGATGGATGGTTGGTTGGTTGGTTGGATGTTTAGTTGGTTGGACGGACGGACGGAC
>JAPXFQ010002803.1:0-77500 GCA_028564705.1 Apricaphanius iberus | reverse complement strand
TCGCTCTATTGACTTCCATTCATTATTTTTCGTCCAGGGGACCCATGGGCCGACCGGAAGGGGAGGAGACTTAGGCTCCCCCTTCTGCCTTTTTTTCCCCCTTCTTTGCTGCAGGAGTTAAAGACGAGTTTTTCTCAGATTATTTTGGTTTGTAGTTGTGTGTAAAGAAGGTGAATTTCTCTGCCTTTATTATATAGTTTCAAATACAGTTAAGTGTATTTGTTGAAGTTTTCCGCAATAGAATTGGTTTTAGTCCGCTAATTCTAAATTCTGGTAATTAAGAGTCCTTGTTTGTACTGCTACAGAGGTTTGAATTATTGCATAATCACCGTCAAACATAACTAGGAGGTACTCTAGTAAAACTCAACGGGACTCATCACGTAATGGAGTCAAAGTATCAGCAGGACATGTAAACTGATAAACACCGTGGCTAATCAGCCCAAGCTACATGACACCAGCTGTTTTCTATCCAGAGACAGGAATAAAAAAATAAACATTATAAAGAGGTTAAACTATTTAGACAGGAATGCTCTTCAGAGGTTTGTGGGTTGGTTTTAAAAGAGCCATTGTTGCCGCTAAACAGCTTCCTCACCGGGACACCCAGACCTGGTAATGTGTCCACCACAGCACGTCCGGCGTCGCTAACATATCAACTTCTACTAACAGCAGACAGATGGACAGCCGCTCAGCTTGGTAGTTGGTGTGGCGGTGGGCAAAGCAAGGACCTTTGCAGCACAAACTGGGCGAGGAGCCGGGGTGTTTATGGATCCTTGCGCCGCTGCTCCACTGGGTCTACCCCTGCAGCAGCGGTCCCGATATTTAAAGTGGTCAGCTCATAGACCAGTGTCCACTGGGAGCTCCTGGAGGGTCGGGGGAAGGAGGGAGGGAGGAGGAGGAGGGCAGCAGAGCGGTCCCAGTCAGAATACGTCCGAATTTCCGCTTCACACGTGAAAATGGCATATTTTAAAACACGGCCATTTCGCTTTGGACACACTTCAGGGTCACCTATTATGGCAACCAGCTGGGGGGGTGTCACGCTTTTTGGTCGTGTCTATGGCGTTCGGTGTGTAAGCACCGTTAGATGTTTTACGCTTCTACTGTTCACATATCAGTCATGATCACTATAGTGTTCTTTAGTCTTTGTGCTGTAATGGTTGGCAGGAAAACTGATGAACCTTTTAATGGGCCTTCCAGACACACTCAGCTGATCTCCATTCCAATCATTTGGAGACTACTAGCACCAGTTTTTTACACCTCTGTTGAATTAGGTCAGTGACCTTAAGGGAGCAAATATTTATGCAGTCATTTATTTTATTTTAAATACTTTATATTTTTTGATTGTTATTAGTTATTAAAATGTAATTGTAACTTTGCCATTAAAGAGGTTTTTTATAAATTTGATTATTATTAATAATTGTAATGATTGATTTTTTGTAAAAGCAATAAAAGAGTAAAACGTGAGTGTCTAAGAGCTTGCAGTGTAGTAAGAAAAGAGATTTTCTGGATAGAGTAACTGCCTCCCTGACATATTTAGTATTTAGCAGAGACCGATTTATTTTTACATCCCACAGTTACTCTGACATGTTGAGAGGTTTTGTTCCCCACAGGAATGATATTAGTGACGCACTTCCTCCTTACTCGTACCTGTGTTAATAATTATTAAATCCAAACATGACAACAGCATAAAGGTTCAAAAAATAGCTTCTCTATAAACCACTATGATGTTTTGTAAATCAACAACAGAAGTCCTTTTGTTCTTTCTGTGTCTCTTCTCTGTCTTCTCAGATGGCAGATGATCGCTTGTACTGATCCAGGTTCAGGTTCTGGTTCTGCTGGAGGTTTCTTCCTGTTAAAGGGGAGTTTTTCCTCTCCACTGTCGCTACATGCTTGCTCAGTATGAGGGAATGTTGAGGAATTGCTGTGGTTGGAGTCTGCATGATCTGGGCGCAACCTTATATCAATGACTCAGCACAATCTGCTGGGATTCTTTACATAGAAAACTTTTAACTGATTGGAATGTTTGTATAATTGGATTGAAATGATTTTTGTTGTAAAGTGCCTGAATGACATTTGTTGTGAATTGGTGCTATAGAAATAAACTGAATTAATGAACTAAAGCCCTCTTTGGTTTCGACTCCTCCTAGACTAGCACTTAGCTTCAGCCTCCAGTACCAATTTATCTGCATTTATACTAAACACAGATACATAGAGAGGCAGGTATTAAATGATTTTAACCTTCAAACAGACCCTCACCTCAAACATGTTAAACTATCTTTTTAAGGCTCCTCAAATACATCCTGATCTTCGATGTTAATTTGTCCTACTCAGCTTTCTGCAGATGTTGTAACTTTGAGCAGAATGATGGATGTTGTGCTGATCTATCATTCAGATCAGCTATTTAAAGAATGGGCAGTTAGACACATTTGTTTCAAAATAAACGTAATATTTGTTCAGATGCAGGTGTTTTTGTTCATTTCTATAAAAGATTTGTTGTTATATGATATCCAGGCAGTGCGTGAGAACAACACACATTCCCAAGTAAGAAATAAAATTCCATATTCTGTATTTATGTTTTTAAATGATTCAATTTCTCCTTTTTCTAGAAGAAAGATGCAGATAAACCAGGGATATTCTTCTTGTAAGACATTATAAAATCAGAGTTTTGAAAACTACATTAATTTACTTTAGGAATCCCCTCCATTACTCAATAAAAACTCTGATCCAAGCACTGAAGAAGAATAGAAGGTGGGTAAATGCTATATTGCATACTGAAAACCACCAATCTTTGTATGAATCTTTTCAGACCCCTTACTTCTGGCCGACACAACAGTGGGTTCCAGAGGACTCTGACTATGGTACGTACAGTATTATATATAAGAAGTCCCGCAGCCCGCAACAGTGATGATAAAATTTGTGTAGAAAGTTGTATATCTGATTAACTTGCAAAAGCTAAAAATGTAGCATTCATTAGCATTAATTAAAGGACTAGTTCATGATCTCTACGTGTGGTTGTGTTTTTCAGCTGGTTTAATCTTCCCTGCAGTGAATAACAGTTGTTCATGATCCAGTGGTGTTTGTCTTCTGATATATTTGGGTTATTATTTTCATTTAAGTGCCATATTTAGTTCATTCTCTGAGATCATATTGTTGTTAATGTGTTACCATATGAATTTATTCATTTGTCTGCAGTTTATTACTTATTTTTTGTGTTCTTGGGTTAAATAACTGTCTAATACAGATGATGGTGGAAATCTTCATAACATAGCGTTAGGATAGTAGAAATCTGTGTTTGACTTGGACCCTGGTGGACCGATTCCTAGCATCATCCTCAGAGTACATTTCAACTCTAAACTATCCCCTTAAAGAGAGTTTTCATTTCCACTAAACCTACAGTCCAATAAATAAAATCTGTTTCTCTGGGACTGACAAAAGCTTCTTTTTTTCATGTGTGAAACTATCAGAGCTGGTCAAAAAATTGGAATAAAATGAAAAAGTTAATTTATTTCAGAAATTTCCTTCAAAAAGTGATACTTGTATATTGGATTAATTCATTACACACAGATTCATATATTTCAAATGTTTAGTTCTTTTAATTGTGATAATTATAACTGACAACTAATAGAAGTCCCAAATTCAGTGTCTCATATAATTAGAATATTAAAAAAAGATTTTTAGAAATGTTAGCGAACTAAAGTATGAGCATGTACTGTACTCAGTATTTAATTGGGGCTACTTTGGCCTGCATAACTGTAGAAATGTGGCGTGGCATGGAGTCGACCAGCCTGTGGCTGCTCAGCCACTATTAGAGCCTATGTTGCTCTGATGGTGGCCTTCAGCTCTTCTGACGTAATGCATCTTCTTCGCACCACCCAGTAGATTTTTATATGGGGTTAAGGTCAGGTATGTTTGCTGGCCAATGAAGAACAGGGATACCATGGTCCTTAAAGCAGGTACTGGTAGCTTTGGCAGTGTGTGCAGGTACCAAGCCCTGTTGAAAAATGAAACCTGCATTTTCATAAAGCTGGTCTGCAGCAGGAAGCATAAAGTGCTGTATAGCTTCCTGGTAGACGGCTGTGTCGACCTTTGACCTCCGAAAAACACAATGGACCAACACCAGCAGATGACATGGCACCCATAACCATCACTGACTGTGGAAACTTTCCTCTGGACCTCCAGCAACATGGATGATGTGCCGCTCCTCTCTTCCTCCAGACTCCGGGACCTTGCTGTTTAAAGGAAATGCTAAACTTACTTTCATCAGAGAACAGAACTTTGGACCAGTCAGCAGAAATCCAGTCCTTTTTGTCTTTATACCAGGATAGACACTTCTGACGCTGTCTCTTGTTCAAGAGTGGCTTGACAAAAGAAACACAACAGCTGAAACCATGTGTGCAGATGTCTGTGTGGTGGTTCTTCAAGCTCTGACTCCAGCTGCAGTCCACTTTTTGTGAATCTCCTCCACATTTTTGAATGGGTTTTGTTTCCCAATCCTCTCCAGGGTGTGGTCATCCCTTTTGCTTGTGCAGTTTTTTCTATCACATCTTGTCCTTCCCTTTGTCTCTTTATTACTGTGCCTATTGGACACAGAGCTCTGTGGAGCGCCAGCTTCTTTAGCAATGACCTTTTGTGTCTCGCTCTTCTTGTGCAAGGTTAATGGTCGTTTTTTGGACAACTGTCAAGTCAGCAGTCTTCTCCATAATTGTGTAGCCTACAGAACTAGACTAAGACTATTTAAAGGCTTTGCAAATGGAATTGGAATTAAAGGGGGAGTTTATTTTTTTTCAACCTGGACCTTAGTTTTAGATTCTATTATATTCATTTACTCACCCAGACAAATTTGGAGCCACTTGGAGCTATTCAGCATTCTTTATGTGGAGCCGCCATCAACGTTTATCCATATAATGGGATTCAATGAGGACAGATGAAATTCTGCCTGTAATAAGGCATCATCTGCACCAAAACTCCTTCATTCAACCAGGTTTTGTTATGAATAGTTAGCAATATTCCTCTGTGAGTTCAGAACGTCTCAGAGGTGCTAAGGTATTAGCTTCTGGGATTTTATGGGCTTTTAATTCAACTGATTCTAATTTACCCTAACCTGGGATGTCAGTGTTTTATCAGCCGTCCTCCATTCCAGCTATAGTCTGTGTAGGTTGTAGAAATAGAGCCTGTAGAAGCTTAACCTAGTCCTATTGGTCATTCAGTTCACACGAAAAATGAACCATGTTGATGTCTGCAGTATCAAACTTCAGATCAAATCAAACTTTATTTATAAAGCGCTTTTAAAACACAGTTTCTCAAAGTGCTTTACAGATTTAAAATGACCCCACAAACCCCCAACCCCCCCTTCAAAAACCAAAAATAAAATAATCATCTCAACTACACCCCCTCCCAATCCAACCCATCACCCATACACACACACACACTTAAGAGCTACAAAAACTTAAGTCTGAGTACAGATGAGCCAGGAAACGCCATCATGGAGCCATCTGCATCGGCAGCATCAGATCAGCTGCAGCCAAGGCACTGACCCAAGGCACCCAGAGGAGGGAGGGCTGATACCCCCACCGCCAACACTCCAAAAGGATACCAGAAAATATGTGTCAGCCTGCTCCGTCTGTGCTACAATTAAGCCATCCCGACGAACCCCTGCTGGCCTTCTGCTTCCGCTGTCCATTCCGCATCGGTAATCGTCACACGTCTCCATGGATTTTGTTAAAGGCTTTCCCCCCTCTGAGGGTAAGACTGTCCTGTTGACAATTGTTGATCGCTTTTCCAAGATGGTTTATCTGGGTCCACTGACTAAAATGCCCACAGCAGCTAGATTGGCTGACATCATAGCTCAAGAGGTTTTTCGGCTGCATGGCTTTGTGGAACCCAGTTGATTTCTAGATTCTGGAGAGAATTCTGCTCGTGGCTGGGCATCAAAATCATCTTCTGGTTTTCACCCACAGTCAGATAGGCAGACAGACAGGATGAACCAAGAGACTGAATCCAAACTTTGTGACTTATGTTGTGAGAACCTTACCTCTTGGGCCAAGAACCTTCCCTGGGTAGAATACGCAATAAACGGCTTGCCCTCTTCTGCCACAGGTTTGTCACCATTCCATGTTGTCTATGGTTTTCACCCCCCCGTGTTTGCTAACCAAGAAAGGTCAGCCTCTGTCCCTGCAGTTCATGTCGCTGTCCATCGAAGCCTGAGAGTGTGGAGAAAGGCTAGAGTAGCTCTTTCTAAGACATACGCCGTCCATTCACGCTCTGCCAACAGGCACCGATCAATGGCCCCCAGGTATATCATTGGACAGAAGGTATGGCTTTCTACTAAGGACCTACCCCTCAAAGTAGAGAATCGTAAGTTGGCACCCTGTTTATTGGGACCATTTCCTGTTTCCAAGATTATCAACCCAGTGGCAGTTCGGTTACAGCTTCCTCAATCCATGAGAGTTCACCTAACTTTCCATGTGTCCAGGGTCAAACCAGTTGTGTCCAGGAGAAGCTGTCTTTACGTACCTGGGCATGCTTGACCAGAAGCTATCTACCTGTAGAGATCACATTTTCTATACATTTTTAAATAAAACCCCTTCATTTGATCCTTTTAGTTTGTGGTTTTGTGTTGGGTCCAAATCAGGTCAAGATCCTTAAAGATATCCTAAAATGGCACACAGTTTATCTGCATAGCACCTCGGGAGCCTGGAGCTGATGCCATCTGGACCAGCAGCCTTCCGCACCTTGATCCTACGAAGCTCGTTCCTCACTTGAAGTGCTGTGATTGAGAAAATGTATTTTGGGGGTGAGGGGCATATGTTGGAGTCCTCAGAAGCTGGGGGTGGGTGTGATGGCTGGGAGCTGAGAGGTGTGAAGTCCTGTGGTAAAAGGCAGACAGTCACTGAAGATGAGGGAGATTACAGCAGGCAGGATGATGTTGGGGGAGCGCTGGGTGGCGGATCAAACCTATTAAAATATTTATTCAGGTCATTCACCCCACCCCAAGTCTCCAGCAGCCTGTGGGGGTTGGTTTTGTTGTCCTGAGATTGTCTTTAGGCTGTTCCAAACCCCTCTGATATTATTCTGTCCTGTTGCAGGTGCTCTTCCATTTTCCTCTTGTAGTGTTCCTTTCCTTGCCTTAGCTTCCATTTCAGTTTCTTCTGGACAACTCTTAGGACGTTTTCACATGGTACTTGAGTCCATACTCGGATACCGTATGTTGTCAAAATGCACTTATTTCGTACCATGTGAACGCAGCCTGGAACGTGCCAGGACACGGCAAGATAGACCTGCCTTGGAGGTAGTATCGGAGTCCGGGTATGAGTAGATACGGATCATGTGAACACAAACCGTACTCTGGCCGTACTCCAAGACAATAGATGCGAAAATGACGACACCGCCGGCCGAAATTACAGAATCACCTTGCAACCATAAAAAGACCAAAACAATGTGATTCAAGCATCCCACAGCGCCACACCAGGTTACAAAACGGTGGGTTTACTACAACATTCACCCTGTAGATGGCTTCAGGTAGCAGTTGACCAGTAGACCAATTTGTTTACATTCTAGGCTGTTGCTTGTTTTATGACGTCAGTACTTCTCACTCCCACTTCCAGTACGGGCCGAAATTCTTGCCATGTGAACAGAAAAAAATTAGCATTTTCTCTGGCCGTTTTCTGGCACGGCCACACATGTGAAAAGGCCCTTAGTTCCTGTTTGTCTCCAGATCTAAAGACTCTCTTCTTCTCCTAGAGGAGAGCCTTTATTTCAGGATTAATCCATGGCCTTTATGATGGGTACTATGTTGTCCACACAGAAGTTGATTTAGTCCGTAATGCAGTCTGTGATGTTGTTGAGGTCATCCTCAACTGGTTCTCTGTGTACTAGAGGTTTATACACAGATCTGAGCCCCCCAGGGGAGGGAGAGGTGATAAGCTGTATGTCTCCTTGGTGTTCACAATAAGTCCAATGTTTTCTTGTCTCTGGTATGGCAGGGGACATACTGGATAAAGGTGGGGAGAGTGGGAGGACAGGGAGATGTGATTAAAGTCCCCAGAGATCAGAAAAAGGGCCTGATGGTGTTTTGTTTGGAGTCTGCTGGTTACAGAGTGCAGGACATCACAGGCTGCAGCAGCGTTAGCAGAGGGCGGTACATACACAGCTATCAAAATAACGTGTGTAAACTCCTGTGGTACATAGCAGGGTCTCATGCTAACCGCTAACAGCTCAATGTCCTTCCAGCATAACATCGCATAGATAGATAAATGCCCAGAGTTACACCATCTATCTTTCAGAAACACAGCCAGACCCCCTCCTCTCTCTCTGGTTTTCTGTCGGCCCGGATCAGATGGAAATGGTCAATGTTAATGTGTGAGTCCAGAGTTAGCGAGGTGTTGGAGCCATTCTGAGTATTGGAATGGGATGGTGCTGTTTCTGCCACAAGTCTATTTAACACTTGGGTTAATTAGTGCAGGTGTGGCGCACAGCGAGGCATATGGTTTTTGACCGTGAAACCCATGCGTTAGTCGTGAGACACGGCGAATTGATGACTGAATATTGTTTATGTTTATTTTGTAATTTAAATAAATGGATTGATATATCCGACTTTAAGTTGAGAGTTTTTGAAAGTAGCTTATATTATTTTTATTTTAAGCCACAAGGAAACAGCACGCACACGCGTGCAAAAACAACTTAAATGTGCGCCAACAATTAGTCAAAAACCACCTCTGTATGAGAAAACGACTGATCAAGTTTAAACGACACGATCCTTGTGCTGTTTGAGCACCTTGTCTTTGACGGCGATCGGCTGAATGGAAACGCTGACGCGTGCATTGGATACAGTAGGCCTATACTATGGGTGCAGGGGGTCTCACACCGGACAGTGAGGCAGAAACGCAGTGATGATGGGCGGAGGTCGGTGATGGATGAGCGGAGATCGGTGACGGAGGTCGTTAACGGACAGCGGTGATCGGTAGCGGACTACGGATTAAAACGCTTTGAGCCTCACAGTGTGGCGGTCCAGACTCGGTCACGACGGAGGTTGGTGAGCGTTCTCACATTGGTCAGTGAGGATTGTACCCTACGTCACCAAGTGAAGGAAAGTTCTGTTGGACCTGCACGAGTAAATGAGATATGAGCACTTAACGCACACACGTAAGAAGACACATGAACCAGAACTGCCTGCAGTTATTAAAGTGTAAATGGCAAGAGTGACGAGAACACAAAGCGTTGACATTTGATTTATTAAACTTGACATTTTAAAACAAGGACTTGAATTAAGAGACATTTGTGTTTTACAAAAAAAAGAACGTTTTTGCTTTAGTTTGGATTCTGATGCTCGTTTCCATGATATTTTGAAATATTGCTGTTTTTCTGGGTTGTGGATTTAAAAACGAGGTTAAATGGGTGAAAATAATCAAGGTACTGAGGTAACAAATGTTGTGTCAGCTGACTTACAAAAAGTTAATGAGGATGAAAAATCTGAAATTTCTGATGTGAAGTTTGAAAAATCTACAAGATTGTTGAGTAGTAAAAGCTTACCTGTTGCAGTTGCAAGATCCACTGCTAACGTTGCACATGCAGGTGATGACATTTCTACACGACAGATTCTGCAAAGGCAAAATGAAATATCCGAGCTGCTCTTACAACAACACAAATCAAGCCAACTGCCGCCAAGACAAATACCTGTTTTTGAAGGTGATCCACTGAAGTTCAAAATGTTCATGCAAGCTTTTAAGCATTGTGTGGAAGATAAAGCTGCATCTATAGGAGATTGTATGTATTTTTTGGAAAGGTACACCAGGGGGCGCCCTCACGACCTTGTGCAAAGCTGTTTACATATGAGTGCGGAGAGAGGCTTTGAAACCGCTAAAGCTCTCCTACTGGAAGACTTCGGTAATAAAACAAAGATTACAGCAGCATATATGGAAAAGGTTCTCAACTGGCCTGTGGTGAAGCATGAAAGTGTTTTGTTACTACAGGACTATGCATTATTTTTACGTGGCTATCAGGTCCAAAGTTCCTGTGGAGAGCAAGAGAAACATGGTTACAGTATGAAGTAGAGTCCACATTGGAGGAGGATGATCCAGAGGTCAAAATGGAAATCTCTACAAACACAATAACCAATTAAAAAGGTTCATGCAACCAGCCAACTCATCACCTATTTTTCTGACTGGAAAAGGTTGAAGGTAGCAGTTGCATGGTTACTCAAGGTCAAAAGGACTCTATTGGAGTTGAGTCAAGGAAGGAAGCAACTTGTAAAAGATGGAATCGCTAATCTTGATGTTAGCAAGAAAATACTGGAAGTCAGAAAGTCGTTGAAATGGGAACGTGTATCAACTGAAGATCTATTAGCAGCAGAAAACGCTATCCTTCAGTTCTGTCAGAGAGAAAGATTTGACACCGAGATTTATGCACTAAAGACAGGAAAACCTGTAAAAGGATGCAGCCCTATCTACAAGCTTAATCCTGTTCTAGAAGATGGACTGGTAAGAGTTGGTGGAAGATTGTCCAGGACTACAATGCCTGAAGAGAGCAAACATCCAGTCATTCTGTGTAAAGATCAACACATCTTCATGTTAATTCTTAAAAATATTCATAAACAGACAAGGCACGGTGGGAGAAATTACATCCTTTCCAAATTGAGAGAAAAGTTCTGGGTGACTCATGCCAATGCAGCAGCAAGGAGAATCTTGTCGAATTGTGCTTTTTGCAGACGTCACCAAGGAAAATTTTGCGATCAAAAAATGTCTGATCTTCCCAAAGAAAGGATTACTCCAGACTTGACTCCATTTACTAACGTGGGAGTGGACTATTTCGGGCCCATTGAGGTAAAACAAGGACGTTCTTATGTGAAACGTTATGTGGTTATCTTTACATGCATGGCCAGCAGGGCAATTCATTTAGAAGTTGCACACTCCTTAGACACAGACTCCTGCATCAGTGCTATTCGTCGATTCATATGCCGAAGAGGACCCGTAGCACACTTTTGCTCGGACAATGGCACAAATTTCACAGGTGCAGAAAAGGAACTAAAAAAAACAATTGCAGAACTAAACCACAAATCAATTGAGAAAGCTTTAATTCATGACAACATCAAGGGGACGTTCAACCCACCTGCAGCTTCCCATCATGGTGGTGCTTGGGAAAGCATGATCAGACTGGTTAGGAAGGTCTTGGTATCTGTTTTACTTCTACAAACTTTAACAGATGAAATCTTAGTCACAGTCTTATGCGAAGCCGAAGCAATCTTAAACGACCGACCGATTACTAGAGTTTCTGAGGATCCTAATGATTTAGAGCCACTGACACCTAATCATCTTCTTACTTTGAAAAGGAAACCAGTATTACCTCCAGGTCTGTTTGATCAAAAGGACCAGTACGTAAGACGAAGATGGAAACAGGCTCAGTATCTTTCAGATTTATTCTGGAAAAGGTGGACAAAAGAGTATCTTGGTACTCTACAGGAAAGGCAAAAGTGGAACAAAACAAAACGTAATCTTACGGCAGGAGATATTGTTTTGATTTCAGATGCTACAGCATCACGAAATTCTTGGATGATTGGAAGGATTATTAAGTCCTTTCCAGACAAATCAGGCATAGTCAGATCTGTGCAAATCAAAACCAAGACAAGTGTAATTGAAAGACCAGTGACAAAACTAGGTCTATTGGTAGAGCAGTCAATGTAAAAGTGAACAAGTACACCAAAAGAGGGGTTTATTTGTTTGTTTATTTTTTTAAAAATTATTTTTATAGCAAAATGTTGTTTTTTGTTGTTGTATGAATGTCTCCATACAAGAATATGTTTATAATTGTTATGTCCTGAAGTGCCATGAACAATTAGGGGCCGGTTGTGTTGGAGCCATTCTGAGTATTGGAATGGGATGGTGCCGTTTCTGCCACAAGTCTATTTAACACTTGGGTTAATTAGTGCAGGTGTGGCGCACAGCGAGGCATATGGTTTTTGACCGTGAAACCCATGCGTGAGTCGTGAGACACGGCGAATTGATGACTGAATATTATTTATGTTTTTTTTGTAATTTAAATAAATTGATTGATATATCCGACTTTAAGTTGAGAGTTTTTGAAAGTAGCCTATATTATTTTTATTTTAAGCCACATGGAAACAGCACGCTGGTAAACACGCGTGCAAAAACAACTTAAATGTGCGCCAACACGCGGTTAGCCACGTCTCTGTGAAGCACATCAAGCTGCTCTCCCTGTAGCTCCTCAGATGTCGGGTTAAAGCCGCCAGCTCGTCCATTTTATTAGGGAGAGATCTCACGTTCCCCGTAATAACAGAGGGAATTGCTGGACGGTAACTCCTTACCTTACTGTGTCGCCCAATCCCGGTCTCAGTACCGCATCTCTTCCTCCTCCCCTCGCGGGGGATGTTGGCCCGGTCCGCGGTAGGCAGAACAGTGGAGGTGCCGAGGGCTAACAGCTGATCCCTGCTTTAAACAATGGGAGATCAGACCTCGACATGCTATCAGGACACAGATGCCTTAAAATATGCAATGAAAATATGGTTGTCCACAGCATTCTAAGCTCCATTTTGTGTGATAACAGTCCACAATAGAAAAACGAAAACGAGACACACAAAAAACATATATTAAAGAAAAAAAGACCCAGTCAGGTCAGAGCTGCTGAAACTGTCTGCCAGCTCTAAGCGGCACCAGAAAGTTGTAGATTAATTAATGATTAATAACAAAACACTGGTTAAATGAGGGAGTTTTGGGGCAGGTAATGCATTATTACAGGCGGTGCTTTGTCTGCCCCCACCACTTCCTTAATATGCATATTAGCTGATCACAACTGGATATAAATTTCTTAGAAAGGACTCCAAGTGGCTCCAAACTTGTCTGAGTTATAATAATGAAAATGAAAAGAAATAAACATTTGAAATATATCAGTCTGGGTGTAATGAATTGCTCCTATTTACAAGTTTCACTTTTTGAATGAAATTACTGAAATAAATATTTTTTATGATATTCTAATTTTATTACAAGCACCTGTAGTTACCAGTCTCACTTTTTCACTGTTTTCCAGCCATTTACCTGGCAAAGAGGAACATCCGCAAGAAAGGCATGCTTGAACCTTATGAGCAGGTATGTCAAATAATTCTTACAAGCTCATCTAGAAGGGGCCAAACTTTAGGGAACATGTGCGAATAAAATGTCTGTGTTAGACATCAACATTATGAAGCTCCTGTCATTTTTCCATTTGAACTATTCTAAATATCCCCTTGTGTTGTACTCCTTTAATTTGTTCAGGGTTACTGTGTTCTGTGCAGGAGATACACATATTTAGATCAGGTTACGGTGATATTTACAGGCGTTCTGTTATATGTGTTTACAGGAGGTTAAAAAGGATTTTTTTGGGTTTGCAGGCGAATTTTTTTTTTTTTCTATAACAGATGCATCATAAGAGATAATTGTATACTCATCTGGTCCATACTATGTTTTAAACAGGCACATTACAACCACCTGCATGAATGGCTTAATCACAAATGGGACTTCATTGTAATGCAAGCTACTGAGCAGTACAAGTAAGTGAGTGGGTATCATAACACAACTTTTTCATTCATATGAATATATTTATAAAGAGACAAACATACAAACAAGCAAACACACATCATCTGGTTTCTAAACAGCTTGGGGGGGGGGGGGGGGGGGGGGGGGGGGGCACGTTGCCACACCCCTAGAATCCGATAGGCCACCCCAGGAGCACCCCCCCTGATGGTCTGATGTTGTAGCTCAGTGCTTCAGAATACATTTAGTTTCAGCCATTGTTTTACAAAAGGAAAAATATCTGTTATTTTAAAAGATCTATCAGAAAGAAGGCGCGGGACATACATTTCTTTTTTTTACTGAGGATCCTTGATTTACAGGTGCCACCCCAGCAGAAGTAGCTACCCCTCCTGTGCCACCCCTGAAAAAAGTCTGGACATGCCACTGTGTATAAGGGTGAAACAGCTCAGTGAGTCAGGATAGGACAAGGCCATGGGGGGCTATAAAAGAAAATAAAAAAGCTTGAAAATGAATCCTAAAATCTATAGTCGGCCAGTGGAAAAAAGCTAAAGAGGGATAATGTGCTCATAGCTGCAAGAGTACAAGTTAAAAGAAGCACGCTGCATTTGTACTCCATTATACTCCACTAGAATAATTATAGATTGGTCTACTTTTTATTTCTACTTAAATAATCATTTTCTTCCATCTGTTCTCTGTGTCTGTGTCCATACACTATAAGGCACAAGTATCAGTTTGGTAACACTTAACAAATAAAGAGAAAACACAAGGGGGCGCTAAAGTTTAGACCTGTGGAATGAATGGTTCCCAAGGCTAACACAGAAAGGTTGATCTATCCATGTAAGATCTAGTCCAGAGTCATACCTGTCAACCATCAACCATGACTGCCCTTACTAACAATTTAAATTTCCCTTACTCAATGACCAAAAACTGTATTCGCGCCGTAAATGCCGTGTTTACCAAAGAACAACATGGAAAACTGCACCATCAATTTGCATTATTCAATTCTTTATTCAATACATCACTACCATATAATGATGTGTTCACATATCACACAATGCCCTTAAAAGCCTAAATGACATCATTTGTGATTGTTGTTGTACTTGGAAGTTGCGGCCTTTGCTGATTGCAACATCTCACTTGTTGGTTTTAGCTGATACGATTTACTGTCAGTATTCAGTTTTACTTGTAGTAAAGCTGTCAGAGTGTCCACCCCCACATTCTATACCGCTGGTTTATTGGGAGGTAAGAGTCTGTTTTTGCACTCTCTTCCATGAAGTGGGCGAGAATAGCAAGACGCTTTTTGGTGCTCCGATCATTGCTCTCGTCGATCATCAATGTGAACGGTTGAGTCCTGCAGCGTGCTATGATAGGATCTGTGTAGGCTGGTGCGAGAGACTCCTTGATAATCATGGTTGCCTTTGTCCTTCTGCATGCAAAATCCTGCAACATAGAGATTATATTCGTTACATGTGGATGTTTGAAGAATCGATGTTCAGAGTATAATTTCATAGCATTAAAAACTTCAACGCATGTAAACATCTCTGAATATTTTTCATCAAACACACTTTGAATCATAATCTGTTGATGATATTATCAGTTTGCATTGAAGATTACAGTCTTTAATATAAATCATCTCGATCTACATTGTTTGCATTATTTTCAAAAAGATTAATTGCTTGAGTGACAAAGAAAATTTTAATCTGTCTTACATACCTTTGCAACTTGTGAATCGATGAACATTTCTGGTACCAACTTGGTGAATGTATCTGCAGCGGCGAGTGGAATGTTGTGCTCGGCAAAAAACTGGCACATGAGGATTTCTGCTTTGAGCACCTTGTTGCTTTGTGACGATGCAGGGTTCGCACTGGCAAACTGTTGACTCAAAGGAACGTATGTCTTACTTCTTGCGACACTATCCACGTGTGACGATGTTTTGAAATGGCTTTTCAAGTCATAAAAACCACTGGCAGCAACTTTCACGTCTTTCCTACACGGTACACAAAACGAATATTCCGGGCCTTTGGACGAAGATTTTATCCATCCACTATACTCTCCTTGCAGATGTTCCC
This sequence comes from Apricaphanius iberus, assembly GCA_028564705.1. NCBI lineage: Eukaryota > Metazoa > Chordata > Actinopteri > Cyprinodontiformes > Aphaniidae > Apricaphanius > Apricaphanius iberus. Next base: position 61,917 of record JAPXFQ010002803.1, on the reverse strand, counting down.
ACACTTTCTGATGCTTTCCAGTTGACTTAACTTTCCACTTCTTTTTCAAGGGTTCAGACATCTTCACTGGTGAGAGTTTCGTGTTTAAATGATATCGATTTCCTCGTGTTGTGTTGCAATCAAGAAGGAAGCGGAAGTTATAAAGCGACGCATGCGTGATGGAGCTTAATTCGGCAAAAATACCCCGTTTCGGTCTGGGTGTTTTCCCGTATTATATGTTGTAGTACGCCGTATCCATTTAAAAGATAGCAAAAAACGTATTAAATACGGGCAAACCGTATCAGTTGACAGGTATGCAGAGTTGTGTCCCTTATGCCCCCCCAAACAACACAACCAAACGCCATTAAACCTAGATTTGTCTGCCACTCATGAGTTTCTGTAACCTGGGTTGAATAGTGGCAACAGCTGTAATGATTCCTCTCTCCAGTTCTAATCTGTTTCCCTGTTTGGTCTTTGTTGAGATTTATTAGAGATGTATTTATTAGAGATTATTCTGGATTAGAGTGTTGCGCCAGGTGTCTTTAATACTGAACATTTTCACAATATTCTAATTTGATGAGATACTGAATTTGGGACTTTCATTAATATTCAGTTATAATCTTCAAAATTTTAAAACATTTGAAATATGTCAGTCTGTGTGTAATGAATTAATGCAATTACTGAAATAAATTATTTTTTCCGTTATACTCTAACTTTACCACCAGCCCCGGTACAATGAATAACACTTGTGAAATAGAAAAAAGGAGTTCATATTACCTTCGGTAGTTTAGGTAGATAAAGGTCCAAGTATCATCTGTGTAAAATAATCTGTTTCTGTAAATCTCAGAGGACCTTTTAAAAAAATATACATTTTATTATCAAGAACTCCTTACAATTCCATGACGGACCACTAAGGGGTTCACAGACCCCCAGTTGAGAAACACTGCTAGCAAGCATAATTCAGTCCCTCCAGGATCTTGTAGCACATTTTTGTGTTGCGGGCTAAAATGCCCGATGTGGTGGGAGCTTTTGTGCAAAGTTGCAACAAAAGTTGCAATGTTTACATGTGTGGGTTTCTTTTATTTTTCGGCAACAACATAAAAGTAAATTTATATATATATATATATATATATATATATATATATATATTTATATATATATATATATATATATATATATATATATACACACAATCATACATACAGTGTTGCCACAGTTATTTTGAAAAAATATGATTACTGACTACTGGTTACTTCTTCCAAAAGTAACTTAGTTATTTTACTTATTAATTTATTTTAAAAATAACTAAGTTAGATTACAAGTTACTTTGTTAAATACTTTGAGCAGCTCCCAATAACACTCCCCACTGCCTCAACATAAACACAATAACCAGTTTTACCTATAATCACTTTATTGGAAGTGCATTTTAACAGTAAGATCCAGAAATATTCTTGTTTTTTAACCTCACATTGATACCAGCAAATATGAAGGAATAAGATGTGTCTTGGGGACAAACTTGCTCTCTCACTGCATGTACAAATGGACAGTTCCACTAGGGGGCAGAGTAGGCCTACAGAGTACAGAACTCAGATTCAGGCCAAAACAAACATGGCGCCCACAAAGGAGATTATCAGCTGTTTGGGCAGCAGTTGAAGGTAGGACCATATTTACCGCTATTGATACTTGTTTTCCTAATGCTTTTGCCGCCATGTACCAAATATATCTTTTTGCTCAAGAAAATGACAAAAATAGTAACTCACAGTGGCTTGAACAAGTAACTTTAATCTGATTACCTGTATGAAAAAAGAAACGCATTAGATTAGTCGTTACTAAAAAAGTGGTCATATTAGGAGTAATGCAAAGAGTCTACATTGTCAAATAAACCTTAGCAAAATAAAATGACTAACCAATGCAAACCTTAAAATGTGAGCAGCTCAGATTGGGTCTCCACTAGAAGAACATCTCTGCTTTTATTTCGGTGCTACAGTCCCAGACCCACCCTGGGCCCCTTTTAGCCCCTATTTATTAACCTCCTGGATACGGCCCTGCTCAGCACCACTGAACGATTAGGAATAATTACTTATTAATTATTCTAAAAACTCACAGGACTCTCTGTGACTAGAGAGAGAGAATTTTTTTCACCCTTTGGTTACAGCGCAGCATTGAGTTTGTTCAGTGTGAGGCTGGAAAAAGATCCTTGATCTGTTGCTGAAGTTTCCATTGCACAGATGGAATAAAAGGAAACTAGACTTGAGGTCTGTCGAAACAGAAATGAGTAGTGATAGAAAAAGTAATAGTAGTATTTTATACAGATAATATGCATAATGACACATCTATCAATTATACTGAATGTTACCCTTAAAATTACGCCAAAATGATTCAAATACTCCTTTTGGTTGCTATATAATCATTTTTCCATGGGTAAGCGTTTTTCGAGAAACAGGCTTAAGAATAGGCCTAGGGTTTTAGAGGTTAACTCAGCGGATATAAAAAAGAATTGAAACTAGAGACCCCTCACTAATTACAGCTGATCATTTGTCATTGGACATACATGAATCATGTAGGTGACCTATTTTGGATTTAAACGGTGAATTTCACCAAATCGTGATGTATTTTCATGCAATGAGGAAACTGTACGCCATAGCACATTCCTTAGCAAAACGCAAATGTAACGCTTTATTCTTAATCCTTCTCAAATAACAAACAGGGAGTGTACATAATATCCAACGCTGTCAGAGAATGTCAGATAATGAAAGGGAGAGTCACAATTGGTAAAAGGTGCGGTAAAGTTGTTAATTGCATAAAATTGTGAGACGTGCAGAATTCGCAGGGTTTGGCTGAATTTGAGTTAATAGTTGCAATCACAAAATCCTGGCGGGACAGATAAGTCTATAGTTTTAAATAAAAGCAAGGCATGTAACAGACTGAATAATATCACAGTTGTGCTTTCTTTTTCACTGTTGACAGATATTGATACCAATAATATTTTAGCATCTAAAAAGACTCTTGAAGTTTATCCTTTATTCATGTCTTGTTTTCATCAAAGCCAAGGAGTCCAAAGCAGCCTGCAGGTCTGGTGGGAGGTACACTACATAAAGTTCAGATCTGTCGTCCTCTGACAAAAAGGAACCCAAACGGCACCTGGAACATCAAAATCCCCTGTCTTCTTGTTTCTTAAATCCATTTTGGGTTCATAAGAAGCTAATTCCAAAAAAGAGAGATTTGATTAGATTTTTTAATGCTTGCAAATTCCGATTCATGACACATGATTTCTTGGCTTGTCAATCCATATCAGATCACAGAGATGAAAAACTCTACCCATCATTCCTTTCTGAATGTAATTGTTTAAGCAGGAGGTCGTCATTAGAACACAGGTTATGGGGAACAAGCATGGTAAACATCTGTCTTCAGTACTTGATCATCTTTATTATTTTCAAGTTTTTTTTAATTAAATCTATATACATGTCAACACTCAGCTAAAACTTTGTAAATGAATAAACACCTCCTGGTTTTCTTTTTAGTTGTTTCATTTCTTCTGAACTCTTCCATGTTTTCTCTGCTTCTGTGTATTCTAGGGCTGGTAGGGACCGAAATAAGGCCGACCGCGTGGTCTTTGACTGCCAGGAGAGGGCTTTTTGGATTGTGAACAGGCCTCCGGTCAGTTTGTCTCACTCTTTCTATATATTTAAAAAGATGAGAGGGGTTATAATTTTCCTTGTAGGTAGACTTCAACTTTAAGAGACAAAATAATAAATGATTTTCAAAGAATTTATTTGAATAATGGTGCAGAAAAGAAGTATTTAGCTCCTACAAACAAGCAACAATTCTGGCCCTCACTGACCTGTGACTTCTTTTTTAAGAAGCTCTTTTATCCTCCACTTGTTACCTGTATTAATGACACTCATTTTGACTAGTTATCTGTATAGAGGACACCTTTCAACACCTTCAAATAGTCAGAGTCCAACATGGCCAAGACCACAGAGCTTTCCAAGGAGACCTGGGACTAGATTGTACACCTGTACAAGACTGGGATGAGCCAATCTACAATAGACAAACACAATCGACGGCGGCAGTCATACCTAAGGACAATTTAGAGAGACCAATCAACCTAACAGTCATGTTTTGGACTGTAGGAGGACTGTAGGAGGAAGTCGGAGTATGCACCCATGCACAGGGAGAACATGCAAACTCCATGCAGAAGAATCCTGGGCTGAAATTCGCACCCAGGACCTTCTTGCTGCAAGGCAACATTGCTACCCACTGGGCCACCATGCAGCTTGTGTTGGAGCAATTATTATAAAATGGATCGATGACAAACTCTCTCAACCTGGGGTTTCATGTTAGATCTCATTTCATGGGGTACACATAATCTTGAAAACGGTGTGCACTTCTTTTTCAAGAATTTTTATCAATTCTGCACAACTCCTTTGAAAGGATCTTTTTAGTTGGCGATTATAATCTAAATGTGGACAACTTTTTAGATACTCTATCAACAGATGTTTTAAATATTTTGAATTATATGGATTTTAGTCAACATGTCACACAGCCGACTCACAACAGAAGACACATCCTAGACTTGGTCAGCACTGTAGGGTATTTTATCAATTAAAAATAGATAAATATAAGTCTATCTGGTTAGTCTAAGGATATTAAATCAATAATTCATAAATTATTAATTATCTCTTCAAATTATTACCAAGGCAACATCCAGTTTTTCATAAAAGCCTGGCAAAAACATGTATATCTAATTAATAGGAAGTTATTAACCAACGGTTTATAACTAATTACTAGTGATTTTACCAAAAAACCTTATCTGAAGGAAATGAATTCTTTGCAATAATTCACACACATACTCAGAATAAAAGAAACCAGAGATTTGATTCAATTGAACTAATTTATTCTAAAAACACAACTAAAATAAAAACAATACTTATACCAAACGGTTCTGTCAAGGCTAACAGTATAGCTGAGCAAGATGGCGACCAACGATGACGTCACTTAGGCATGTCCTGGGCACTGCGTAGGTACGTACGTCGGATCACGCATGCATGCATAGATGCGAGGTAATTCTACAGGCAAGCAAACACTGAAAGTAGGGGGATGTTTTTTGGCTGATCTTTATGATCTGAGCAAGAAGCCTGGTGGTTTTCTTCGGCCAAAGAGACCATGTGGCGCTTATCTACCGGATTAGCCTTCGGCTACAAAGAAACTTGAATAGGTTGAGTAACAAAGAGGACGGAAACGACTCTTGGTGTCTACCTGCCACTCAGGAGGAACGCCGTGACGCTGAGTGCTAACCACTGCGCCACCATGCTGCCCTAGGAAGCGCTCTACTGTTTGGGAATTTAAACCGCCTGCTTCGGTGCTACGGTCCCTCCTATTTGTGCAGACGTACACTCACACTGTCAGAGAGCTGCAGCAGGTTCGATGGATTGGCGTTCCTGCCAATCAACATGACAGGTCTTTCAGAGCTTTTGGTTTGGGAAGGGCCGTGAGTTCTGATGCCGCCATCCGTGTGTATGGAGAGAGAGACGGTGCACCAGTGTTATTCAGCCGGGAGAAATGGCTGTGTGCGGAGTTTAAGTTCCGTTCAGGATAGCAGGGATCCTGCATCAATGGATTTATAAATAGAACCCTCTTACTTTCACTATTCATGGTTCATGCCCAACAGCACATATGGCCTGTCCACCAGTGTGTCCTCTGTAGTTGACTTGGCTGTATCTGACCACCACTGTGTGTTCTTTAAAATCACCAGTTTTATCCAATTAGAGACCTCTGTGAGAACTGTCAGGAAGCGTCATCTAACCCCTGAAGTGACTGCAGGTTTTCTGAAATTCTAGAGCAGATACCTCCTATTCTTTACCTGCCCCCTGTGATTTTATCGTCCATGATTTTAACAGAAGGCTTCAGTCTGCTTTTGACCTGCCGGCTCCACTTAAAGTTAAACGTTCGCACTCAAACCTGCAGTGCAGTGGAGAAATTAAGATTTCAAAAAGCTAAAGAGGAGCTGCAGGGCGGTATGGAAAATGGAGGAAAAATAAAATTACAATTAACCATCAGATATTCGCAGAACTTATTTTGCAAAAATCATATCAGACCATGAAAATAATCCTAAAAAATTTTTTTTCCACTATTGAATGAATCTTTAACCATACTACTAATGCATTTAAGAAATCCCCCCAAACACTCTGTGTAAGGTAGACACCATTATATGTAATATTGTCCTGCCATCTGTAAAGGGGTGGTAGTGAGCATCAATTCGGATGATGCTCCCAGTGACCAAGCATCCTCCATGTCCTGTTGTCAACTTTTTACTTTTGTTAATAAGGAATTACTCTTACAGCAGCTCGTGTCCTGATGAAGACCAGGAGGCGGGAGCACATTACACCGTTTTTTAAATCACTGTATGTTTTAGGATCCATTTTAAGGTTCTTTTAATGGTTTTTAATGTCTTAATGGTCTTGGGCCTTTTTCTCTCTCAGAAATGCTTTTACCATATGAACCCTCGCGGTCTCTGTGCTCCTCTAGCAGCCGTCTCCTTATCATCAAAGTCAGGACACAGACTCATGGTGAGGCGTCTTTCCATTATTATGGTCCTCACCTCTGGAACAGGCTGATAGAGGATCTCAGGGCCGCAGAGAACGTTCATGTTTTTAAGAACAGGATCAAGACTCACCTTTTTAGCCGAGCTTTTAACTGATTATTAGTTATTTTTGTCTGTTTATTTGCTTCTTATGTTTTACTCGACTCAGCTGCTGCTGTTGATCTGCTGCTGCCGGTGCAAATGCCTCCTTATTGGCATTTCCTTACCTAGGCTGGCTCATCTGTACTTGGCCCAGTGTCCATTGCATTGTCTATTTTAATTCCTTTTAATATTTCTCCTTAGTGTGTCCGCACATGAAGATAGAATTGGGGGGAGGGGGGGTATAAATGGGCTCATGCTTTAACTTGCGAGGGGGCGGGGGGTGATATATGTAGGATATTTATTTTATTCTCTAAAGCACTTTGAACTGCATCTTTTTGTATGAAAATGCTTTATAAATAAAGTTTTGATTGGTTCATTGATTGATCGATGGATCGAACAAACCAACAAACAGTGAGAAACATCAAACAACTACATAGGGGGAACTGGTTAATGACCTGTAGAGAGCTGGGGCCACAGAGACAAACTTTTTGTCACGGATTAAAGTCAGGCAGTGCTGGGAAGGTCCCCCTGCTTAAGTCAGTACATGTCCAGGCCTGTCTAAAGTTTGCCAGAGATCATCTGGATGATCCAGAGGAGGATTTGGAGAATTTCATCTGGTCAGATGAGACCAAAATAGAACTCTTTTGTATACATGCCACTCGCCATGGTTGGAGGAAGAAGGAAGAATGCTGTGTTGCATCGTATGAACACCATTATTACAGTTGAAGTGTACCTATGATGAAAATCACAGACCGCTCTCATCTTCTTATATAGGACAACTAGCACAATCATTTCAACCCTACCTACCATATCATATGATATCCTACCCTAACCTACTCAATTCTATTCAGTTTACTTATATAGAACTAACAACACTAATAGAGAAGGTTTCTTAATAGTTTAATTACAGTGATCCTAAATTCCTGTGGCACTTATCCATTTACAAAGAACAGATTTATCATATCTAAAATGGGGCCAATTGTCAGAGGGAACACTTCCTAGAATAATTTGGTTAGGATTGGATCCAACATGCAAGTTGAACATTTAGAGGAAGCAAAATTTCTAAAACATTCAGAAAGCTCAACTGAATCAAAAGAGTTCAAACACAAATGAGGTTCAACAGATTTCTCGGAGACTGCCTGGTCAATTTAGTTTTTTATTTTATTGTTGTTTTTAATTTTGTATAGCACTTTGGTCAACATTGTTGTAATTAATGTCTTATATAAATAGACTGAACTTGAAGTTGTATAAAGTTTTTGAGTCCGAATGGGTCAATGTGGCTCCAGTGTAACATGCTTAGAGTGCTCAGTGTGACAAGAAAAGCACTATAAGTTCAGTCCATTTTCCCTAGTCTACCCTACCCTATCCTATCCTATCTTATCTTACCTTATCTAGTCTACCCTACCCTACCCTATCCTATCCTATCTTATCTTACCTTATCTAGTCTACCCTACCCTACCCTACCCTATCCTATCTTATCTTACCTTATCTAGTCTACCCTACCCTACCCTATCCTATCTTATCTTATCTTATCTAGTCTACCCTACCCTACCCTACCCTACCCTACCCTACCCTATCCTATCTTATCTTACCTTATCTAGTCTACCCTACCCTACCCTATCGTATCTTATCTTATCTTATCTAGTCTACCCTACCCTACCCTATCCTATCCTATCTTATCTTATCTAGTCTACCCTACCCTACCCTATCCTATCCTATCTTATCTTACCTTATCTAGTCTACCCTACCCTACCCTATCCTATCCTATCTTATCTTACCTTATCTAGTCTACACTACCCTACCCTATCCTATCCTATCTTATCTTACCTTATCTAGTCTACCCTACCCTACCCTATCCTATCCTATCTTATCTTACCTTATCTAGTCTACCCTACCCTACCCTATCCTATCCTATCTTATCTTACCTTATCTAGTCTACCCTAAGCTATCCTATCTTATCTTATCTTATCTAGTCTACCCTACCCTACCCTGTCTTATCTTATCTTACCTTATCTAGTCTACCCTACCCTACCCTACCCTATCCTATCTTACCTTATCTAGTCTACCCTACCCTACCCTACCCTATCCTATCTTATCTTACCTTATCTATTCTACCCCACCCTACCCTATCCTATCCTATCTTATCTTACCTTATCTAGTCTACTCTACCCTACCCTATCCTATCTTATCTTACCTTATCTAGTCTACCCTACCCTACCCTACCCTACCCTATCCTATCCTATCTTATCTAGTCTACCCTACCCTACCCTACCCTATCCTATCTTATCTTACCTTATCTAGTCTACCCTACCCTACCCTATCCTATCCTATCTTATCTTACCTTATCTAGTCTACCCTACCCTATCCTATCTTATCTTATCTTACCTTATCTAGTCTACCCTACCCTACCCTATCCTATCCTATCTTATCTTATCTAGTCTACCCTACCCTACCCTACCCTACCCTATCTTATCTTACCTTATCTAGTCTACTCTACCCTACCCTATCCTATCTTACCTTATCTAGTCTACCCTACTCTACCCTACCCTATCCTATCTTATCTTACCTTATCTAGTCTACCCTACCCTACCCTATCCTATCCTATCTTACCTTATCTAGTCTACCCTACCCTACCCTATCCTATCCTATCTTATCTTACCTTATCTAGTCTACCCTACCCTATCCTATCCTATCTTATCTTACCTTATCTAGTCTACCCTACGATTTCCTACCCTACCCTATCCTATCTTATCCTATCTTACCTTATCTAGTCTACCCTACCCTACCCTATCCTATCCTATCTTATCTTACCTTATCTAGTCTACCCTACCCTACCCTATCCTATCCTATCTTATCTTATCTTATCTAGTCTACCCTAAGATTTCATACCCTACCCTACCCTAATTTATCTTATCTTAACTTATCTTATCTTATATACCCTACTCTACCCTACCCAACCGTTTCCTATCCTCCCTTACTCTACCCTATCCTATCCAGACTGGTCTGCAGCTGTGAGTTCTCATAGCTACTCATATCACTTTCGTTTTTTCTCTTAGGTCATCTAAAGGGCTGCAGAGCCCAGCTTTAGCCACCGTTACATGTCCACCCAATCAATGCTGGTTTTTACTTCACCTGTCAGTGTTCAGAATGTTATGGCTGATAGTTCCATATAGTCCTAGAAGTAATGAATATATTCTGTGTATATTTACTCTGCTCATATTCTGTGCTTGTCCAGCGGCGTACCCACAGTGCTTTGGACCATGGCCCAGAACGGCTTATTAATCCCAACGTAGAAGAGGTAACAGGTGTGTACCGACACATGTATACACACATGTGACTGTGAGGAAACTTTTTGACTGAAATGGTCTTTTTCTTGTTTGTTTTTTCTTCTTTCTAACAGATCACCATAACACAATGAGATGAAAGTATAAGTTTCTCTTTATCCATGATGTGTAGTCCAAATGTCTCAAAGTGTATCCAGAGATGTTCTTAACATCTTAACATATTAAAAGAGATCCAGAAACTCATATTTCAGTTGATGTCTAGTAAGGTTAGAATTCAGTCAGAGGCAGAAAAACAGAAAATAATATACAGACATCCTAAAATGAAACATAATTCATTTTATAACCAGATCTCTATGCTGTATTTGAAACCAACATAAATGATAGACTTTGGGACGTCACTGTGTACAGATGATGCGGTGCTGTGGTGTATGACGCTGTATTTAACTCCTGATAAATTACCAGTTTTTGCTGTGATTCTGTGATGCAGTCATGCTTTAGCTAGAATGAGAAAGAAAATAATTTAGTTCAATAGTATGAATGATGTAATCTTTCATTGCTGTCCAACTGAGCATCATTTTATGTGATTAATCTGTTTGTGCTTTATGGTACATGAAGCTTATAGGCTTGTGTCACACGCTCCTCCCTATTAACCAAAAACCTTATGCCCCATTTCCACTACCAGTACGGTACGGAACGGGACGCTTTAGCGTGTTTCCATTACCTGCGTCCGTTCCGAACCGACCCCTTTTTTCGGACTACCTCTGCCTTGGTTCCAAGCGTGCTAATGCGACCCGAAACGCCCACCTATGGACTGATTGGTCCGGTAACATGATATCTCTCTCACTTCTTCACAGCAGCGGTAGCTGCTGATTGGTCTGGAGTTGTTTGTTTGTCTCAGAGTAAGCTATAGTTTAAAGTTTCTAATAAGCAGAACACTGCAGTTAACTGTAAACAGTTCACAGATATTCTTCCTGGTTTCAGAAAATACTTTTTCTAGATTTGTTTTTAAAAATATTATTTATATTTTATTTTTAAATTGTTTTAGGTTTTTGTATTTCAATAAATGAAACCAAAAAACACAATTTTAATGGCAGAGCAGTACTTTTAATTTGAGATTTTTCAATGCACTATTTCTTCTATTTATTTTTGTGTTAAAATATGATTCCCCTGACTAACATTATTAAAAAAGGGCAACACCCTTCTTATTTTACAGGATTAAAGGTTCAGAATAGAGGATGAATATTTATAGAAACATTAGGAGGTAGATCTGGGCGATATGCTTTAAAATTTAAATCTCAGATTTTTTATACCAAATCTGTTTTCATATTTGAATCAATTTTTACCTACCTGATTTTTTTTTTTTTCATAAAAAGAAATTGCAAGTAATAAAAAATATTATCAAAAACCTGCTTTTATTGCAATCATCCTGTCCTGGAGCTGACTTGAATTTAATGTTCAACTAAAAGAAGCTGCAAAAGTATCCTTGTAAACAAGATGGTTAGATGACATCAGAGTGATGTCATCTAACCATGTGGAAGTCTAAGTAATACATCGGCTAAAAAAAAAAAATCTGTTTTTCAAAAATTAAATCTTCAACAATATAAGAGACATTCTTTTTGCTGGAGCTTTTGTTAAGCTAAGCCCGCCCACTTCCTCGCCCGCTACAGTTCATTTGAGATGGTAATGGGAACACAACCTACCCATTCCATACTGTACCCTACTGGTCGTTGTGGAAATGGGGCATTAGTGTATTGATTGGTTTATTATATGACAGACCAACATCAAGTAGAGAATAATTATTAAAGACAAGCAAAATTATATATTTTTTTCTTTTTACAAATCACAATCTGAAGAGTGTGGTTGCGATTTGTGTTTGGCCCCTCTGAGTTAACACTTTATAAATTAACTTTTGGCTGCGGGTCTAAACCACTCCACCAAAGCTCTGGCTGTAGATCTATGAAAGTTGTCCAGCTGGAAGGTGAACCTTCAACCCAATGTCTGTCATTTACTCTTTTGCTCCATTCATCCACTCATCTGGTCTGAAATCAGTGCTGAAATGGGAGTATGCCAACAGCATGATGCTGCCACCTCCATGTTTGACTATGAGTGTGTCGTCCTCAGAGTGGTGTGGTGTTTTCCTCCACACATAGTGTTTTGCATTCCCTTCTGCTCTAGTAGGTCCAGACTAACTTTTTCCACATGCTTGCTCTGTCTTCTACATGGCCTGTGACAAAGTGCAGTAGGTCTTTATTAAGATTTTTTTTAAACCATTTTTCCATTAAAGCCAGATTTGTCGTGTTGACAGATTTGTCTGTCTTGGCTACTCTCTCCATGTTCAGATGATAGACTGAACAGAGCTCAGATTTTTCTAGAAACTTTAAGCTTTAAGATTCTCCAGAACTTCCACTCTGACCTGTCTGCTGGATCGTTGATCTCCCTGATGCACAGCTACTGCTGACTGTTTAATGAACCGGGGACTTCTTAAGGCAGTTGCTTCAGAGTTTTATTTATGAGTATCAGACTGAAGGGGTTAAACACAATCCACACCACAATTTACAGTTCTTTGTAAAATATTTTTTATTTCATTCATCATCAGTTAGGGGTTGGTTAGGTTTTTTTTCTTCATTGTGGAACTCTAAACTATTTTGAGTTAGCCTAGAACTCTAGACAAACACACTGCATCAGGGATTTTGGCCCATTCCTCCATACAGATCTTCTCCAGAGCGTTCAGGTTTCTGGGCTGTTGCTGGGCAACACGGACTTTCAGCTCTCTCCAAAGATTTTCTTTTGGATTCAGGTCTGCAGACTGGCTAGGCCACTCCAGGAGGAGCAGGCCAACAGAAAAGGATGTGGTTCCTGAAGTTCTGGTAGTGGAAACATGCCTATAGTTGGTAGCACCTCTTCCAAGCATCATTTTAAGCTGTACTTTCCATATACAAACACCCCTTTTGTTTTGTTAAGTTTAGAGCTGAAGGCTCTATGTGTAAAAATGATTTTAGATGCATTCTTACAAGTATGTCTTGTAAAAAGACATGTTTCCACCATAGCCACTATTGTTGATGTAAGGAGTGGCCATATTGAAAGTCAATGTTTGAACAAATGAAAAAAAAATCTCAGATTTTACAAGATGGAAGGAAAAACTCAGAGGGCGTTTCAGTTGATTTTTCCCAGAAATCAGAATTTCGGAGTTCTGGCTACAAATGGAATGCACCATTAGTTTGTAAGAGAAGCTGGGTGAGCTTGGTACAGCAATAGCAGAGCTTTATTATTATTATTTTTTTACAATGATGGCGGGGCTCAGGGACGGCACTCATTTGAAACGGCTTTGGGATCAACTTTGGGGGTTTGCATGCAGAGACAGTTTTAAAGAAAGCTTTAGATTCCCAGTCTTAGGGGTGGGTCATGGGCAAGCTGTATATTTTTATCTAAAGGACGACTTATAAGGCTTATTTTGAGTTGGTCTGTCACATACATCTAATTAAAGCTTATTGACGTATGAGGCTGCAACACAACAAAAGTGAAAATGTGAAAATATTGTAATAATTTTACTGAGCAGTGTATTTCATAATGTCCCCTAACGATCTTTATCTTCTTGTCTCACAGAAAATCACGTTTGACCAATACAGACGGGTCGTAAGTTAATGCATTCACCACATGTTAACACTTTGGTTCTTTAGTTTGACCAATGATAGGACATGACTGAAATAATATTGGCTAAGAATGTCAGACTTACAGCAGTTTAGAGTATTAAAAATACCTCATATTTTCTTCTCAAGTGTAATAAATAATACTTTGTGCTCATATTCTTTAGAACATGTTCTACCAGCAAGCGATCATGAGATCCAAAGTCAAATCTAGTGTTTCGCTTGGAGCGTAAGTTCTTCTATTGCTGTTTTATTGGAGACTTGCTAGCAAATCATAGAGTATCTCCTATCATGTTACATTGTAGATTGATACATTACAGCATGATTTCATTCTGTTAATGTTCTTCCAAAAACCATCAATGTGGCTCCTTTTTCAGCTTAAAACTCTCTCCACTTGAATTTGAATCAGGCATTGCTATTCGCTCTGTGGTGATGGCTGACATCAGCCGGTGGTGGCACCCACCTCTGACTTCACTGAAGGGCAGATGAGTGACAGGTCAGGTGCATGTCAGGGGAGAAATCAGATTTCAATTGGGGCCAATGCCCCTATGGTCTCACCCCTACAACCATCGCTGCTGAGCAAGCATGTAGCCACGATGGAGAGGAAAAACTCCCCTTTCATAGGATGAAACCTCCAGCAGAAGCAGAACCGGGCTCAGTACGAGAAGTCATCTGCCAGGCCTGTCTGGGGTTTGAGAAGACAGAGAAGAGAAAAAAAGAACAAAAGGAACTCATGTAAAAGTACTTTTGCCTTTAAAGAAAGTAGATTGCATCTATTCATTGGTTTGGGGTTGTGCCCCATTGATGCAGACTCCAAGTAAAGCAAAGTTGAGAACAGGACACAAGATGTTCAGTTGGAGTATCATCCCAGTCAATGCCCCTTTCCAACAAGGCAACCCAGTGATCCCAGGTGAAGAAAAAAACACAGAGAGAAAACAAAGTTAACAGTTCAAGTAACAGCAAATTATACAGCTGAAGAGTGTTGGAAGAGAAAATTATTAGAGTGAAGAAAAGTTGTGAATGTGTCCTCTAAAAGTGTAAGCCTAAAGAAGCATTGGATCTGTAATCAATAGATTTACATAGGCACACTTCAACTGTGAGAGACGGAATGCAAAATAAATCCAGTAAGTCACACTGCATGATTTTTAAAGAATTTATTTGAATAATGGTGCAGAAAAGAAATAATCAGCACCTACTAACAAGCAAGAATTCTGGCTCACACGGACCTGTTACTTTTTCCTTAAAAAGCTCTTCTATCCTCCACCAGTTGGGAGAGAGGCGGGGTACACCCTGGATAGGTTATCAGTCCATCACAGGCTGTATCGTGATAGAGACAGGGTTTTAAGTGAACTTTTAATTACACCAATGCTAAATTCCTGTGGTACAAATTTAAATGACATTTCTTGTAAGGTGCCATGATATGACATCTGTTATGCTTTGGCGCTATATGAATAAAATAAATATAATGGAACAGATATTAGCATATGTTTATAGATTTTTGCAAAAATGTAAAATGGCTAGAGTTGGTGTGTTGGAGAAAGCCTAACAGTATTTCTGTTTCTGCAGGTTGGTCAAGTACATCACCACTTACAAAAACCATGATGCTATCCTGGCTCCTTGTCTACCAAGCAATCCTTGGCAAACGGACCACGATGCTTACTGGAATCTTAACATGAGAAGGTGAACATCTTACTTTTGTGTGAAAGGTTCTGTAGAGGATCTAAGCTGCTCTGACATACTCCTGGAGAGAGGACAACTGTCCTGATTCGAAGAATCTCTAACATCGTCGTGTTTTTAGTAAACTGAAATATGTTAGTGTATCATTAATCATCTTTTTACAAGTCCATCTTAAAGGATAAGGGTATAAGAAGGCGTCATCAGCCACATATAATACTGCAAATAGTTAGACGGATACTTGCTGTACTCCAAAATGTGAAATTCCAAGGCTGACTCTTTGTTTCCAGAGTTGAAGTTCCCACTAAGATGCGAGTGGAGCGCTGGTCCTTCAGCTTATTTGAGCTCCTGACTGACTTGCGTGGCCGAGACGATTTTAAGATCTTCCTGAAGAAGGAGTTCAGCGGTATGTTGCTTCAGCTTTCCATGAGGGCTGGACGAAATAGAAAAAAAGCATATCAGTAAAGGAATAGTCATATTGATTGATATTGATAAATATCACATAATGTAAAAAATATATTTTAAGTGCCTCCCTAGTCATTTTGTTATTTTTCAATGAACTAATTTTAATTAAGAATTTAATTTATTAATTTTTCCAACACTTTATCATAACTAAGTTTGTAAGACACAGAAACAAATCAAGAGACCTGAGTAACATCACTAAATAAAAAGAACAGAAATGTTATAAGCCATTATATTATACATATTTTTAATTATGTTAGTATTTTAAATTAAAGGCTTATCTTAATGCTTTTTAATCTTGTAAACATTTTATGACACTTTATAATAATAATGGCTAAAACGTTTGGTTTAGTTTCTCATTAAAGCTTATTCTAATTGACTTCAGCTGTTGGCTAAAGCTAAAGCTAAAGCTAACCTCACCAGAGTATAGACATAGCCCAGAACACTGTAGCCCAGTCAGTTACTGAGAGCTGAAGCCAGCAGGTCTATCCAACCCTGGAGTGTTTTTAAAGAGTTTTTCACTTCTGAGGACCAGGAGCAGAACCAAGGGAACATTTTAAAAGCCACAGATATTAGCAATGTGAGGCAGAGGTGATGTTAGCAGCTTAAATTATTTAATCCTTTTTGTGGTTTGAAAGCAGACAGAGCTGCGTGGGTCATTGTTAATGATTCGTTTGGAGTAAGTAATAACTGTTGTATTAAGCTGCCTGATAGGGTATAATGAAAAAATGAGGGGAAACTTTTTTTTCTATTGAACTTTTTTATCGACCCCTTTTTTTTCTATCGCACCACACGTCTATTGATAGATATATATTGCTGTCGTTTTATCGTTCAGCCCTACTTTATATGCAAGGATTCTATTTTCTTCGGCTCTGCAGTTGAAGATTTGGATATGTATTCATTTTCTTCCAATTGAATTTCAATTTAGTTCAGTTCATTTATATATCACCACCAACTCACAACACGTAATCTCAAGGCATTTTACAAGAGAGTCATGTCAATTCAATCATATATACATTCCAATCAGTTTTAAAGTTTTCTAAGGAACCCCAGCAGCCTGCATGATGTCGTTGACTTGGAGCATTCAGTCCTCCTGAATCAACATACAGAAATAGATACAGATATATTTTATTAATACCAAAGAAAAATTTCAGCATTGCAGTGCTCTTAAAAACAATGACTTATAGTAAAAGAGAAAAACAGAAGAAATACAAAGTCCATCCATCCCTCTCCCCGGCTTATCTGGGGTCGGCTCAGGTCGCATCGCGGGGGCAGCATCTTAAGCAGAGAGTCCCTCTCCCTAGCTACTTGGTCCAGCCCCTCTGGAGGAATCCTAAGGCCTTTCCAGCATGTCAGCAGAGAGATATAGTTCCTCCAGCGAGTCCTGGGTCTTCCTTCAGGTCTCCTGTGTTATCCCTGGTATCGCCTTGGTCGTCCTTCTGTCCTGTCAGCCTACAGGATGTGAAGACTTTAATAAGTAACATGAAGCCGTTCTCGAGCCCAGCTGACATTGTTCCAACGCCACTATTGTTGAAAACATTCTACACTGTCGGCCCCTGTGTGGTTAAAATAATTAACCTCTCTCTTTCAACTGGCTCAGTCCCCAGCTATTTCAAACACGCCGTGGTAAACCCGATCCTTAAAAAGCCTGGTCTTGACCCGTCAGAACCTAAAAACTACAGGCCCACCTCAAAACTTCCTTTTATTTCCAAAATTCTGGAAAAAGTAGTGGCGTGCCAGCTGACCTCTTTTATGGAACAACATAACTTGTTTGATTCATTTAAGTCTGGTTTTCGTAAATTACACTCCACTGAAACGGCCTTTATCAAAGTGTCTAGTGATGTAATGATGGCAGCACATTACAGCTGCACGCTACACAACACTAGTACGTCTTGATTTGACGTCTGCTTTTGACATTGTGGATCATAATATACTCATCGACCGGCTTCGAAATGAGATAGGATTATCTGGTCCTCCAGTGGTTCTCCTCCTATGTTCATGACAGAACCTTTAATGTTGCTGTAAACAATGTACAGTCAGATGTGACCAAACTGTCCTGTGGAGTGGCAGAAGGGTCAGTTCTGGGTCCTATCTTGTTGTTCCTGTACATTTTGCCACTTGGTAAAATTATTGATTGTTTTAAGGATGTATCCTATCATTTCTATGCCGATGATGTTCAGTTGTACTGTTTTAATGATGCTGAGTTCCACCGCTTGTCGTTGTTCTTATAGTGTGTGTCCTCCATCAAAGACTGACTGGCCTCAAACTACTTACAGTTAAATTCAAACAAAACTGAAACGCTGATCTTTGCTCCAGACCACAAGATCCCACTGATCAAACTGGTTTGGTTCAAAGTATTACTTCCTCACTACGTTTGGCACTAGACAGTGTAGCCCCCTTAAAAAAGAAGGTAATCAGCCATAAGAGGCTGGCTCCCTGGTTTAGTGCAGAGTTACGTACTTTAAAGCAGAATATACTAGGAAACTGGAGAGAAAATGGCGCTCTACACACTTAAATGATTTCTTTCTAACTTACATACTAACTTACTTGAAAATAGTCTACTACTTTATAAAAACGCCCTTCGAAAAGCTAGAACAGCATATTTCTCATTATTAATAGAGGTTAATAAAAACAGTCCAGGGTTTCTTTTTAGTACAGTTGCCAAACTTACACAGAGTCATAGCTCTGTTGAGCCAACTATTCCCCCTTCTCTCAGTAGTGATGACTTTATGGGATTCTTCATAAATAAAATAAATTCTATTAAGAATAAAATCATTGGCATTCTCCAAAACATGATTAACTCTCTCTCAGTAACTGAGGCAGTATCAGAGAGAACTGTAGAAACATGTTTATGTCTGTACCTTTTTGATTCTGTTGAACTTTATGAATTATCACAAATATTAGTTTCATCTAAACCCTCAACTTGTATGTTAGACCCAATACCAACCAAATTATTTAAGGAAGTGTTCCCTCTGGTTACTGGCCCTATCCTAGACACGATGAATCTATCTTTAATAAATGGATATGTGCCTCAGGAATTTAAGGTTGCTGTAAATAAACCTTTACTTAAGAAACCCTCCCTGGATCAAGATGACTTAGCTAACTACAGACCTATATCTAACCTTCCTTTCTTATCCAAAATTCTTGAGAAAATAGTTGCTAACCAAGTATGTGAGCATCTAAACAGCAACAACCTGTTTGAAGAATTTCAGTCAGGTTTTAGAGTTCATCATAGCACTGAAACAGCACTGGTAAAAGTTACTAATGATATTCTAATGGCCTCAGATAATAGATTTATGACTGTTCTGGTCTTGTTAGATCTCAGTGCTGCTTTTGACACAGTCGATCATAATATTCTCTTAGAAAGGCTCGAACATGTTGTAGGGATAAAGGGAACAGCACTAGGCTGGTTTAAATCATATCTGTCCAACAGATTCCCGTTTGTTCACGTCAATTATAAATCTTCTTCACACTCAAGGGTTACTTGTAGAGTACCACAGGGTTCTGTTCTTCATTCTCTTTACTATATATATGCTTCCAATTGGTAAAATAATTAGACAACATGGGATGAATTTCCACAGTTATGCTGATGATACACAATTTTATTTATCCATTAAACCTGATGAAACCAATCAGTTAGGTAGATTACAAGCATGTCTGGAAGACATAAAAACCTGGATGACTCTGAATTTTCTGCTACTAAATTCAGACAAGACAGAGGTTGTTGTCTTTGGACCAGAACCTTTAAAAAGGAAACTGCTATATCAATCACTTCATCTGGATGGCATTAATTTGGCCTCTGGTAATAATGTAAAGAACCTTGGTTTAATTTTTGACCAACACATGGCATTTAAATCCCATATTTAACAGGTTTCTAAGATTTCTTTCTTTCACCTCCGGAATATTGCTAACATTAGAAACATCCTGTCCAGGAGTGATGCAGAGAAACTAGTCCATGCATTTGTTACTTCGAGGCTGGTCTACTGTAATTCCTTTTTATCAGGAAGTCCACAAAATGCAATCAAAAGCCTTCAGTTGATCCAAAATCTTGCAGCAAGAGTTCTGATGAATATTAAAAAGATCATCAGAGATCTGATTGTTCCATATGTTCCTAACAGAGCACTTTGTTCTCAGAATGCAGGTCTACTGGTAGTTCCTAGGATTTCTAAAAGTAGAATAGGAGGCAGATCTTTTAGTTATCAGGCTCCTCTCCTGTGGAACCAGCTCCCAGTTTTAGTTCATGAGGCAGATTCTCTGTCTGTTTTTAAGACTAGGCTTAAAACCTTCCTTTTTGATAAAGCTTATAGTTACTTGTATAGACACTAGACCTTATAATCTCTCTCCGATTTCTAACAGTAATGTATTAATTTACCAGAATAAAATGATTAGAGAATTGAACAAAGGTTGAATCATGAATCAGCACAGAAAATGATTTACACCAGGTTTTAAGGCTAGAAAGTGATGGACAAAGATGATGCCAGAGTCTTTGGAATAGTGGGTCTTTATCTACTCTAGTTTATATCACTTACCAATAATATTATCTCTTTAATACATCGATTCTGGAGAGGGCGCAGTCCTATGAGCAAGGAGAGATGCATAAGCACTACATGGTGGATGGACTGAACTTATATAGCACTTTTCTAGTCATGCTGACCACTCAAAGCGCTTTACATTGAAGCCACATTCACCCATTCACATTCATACACCGATAGCCAACATGGCTCGGTAGGACAATGTAGAATTTTTGGGGTTAAGTGCCTTGCCCAGGAGCACATTGACATGTGACTGGAGGAAGCTGGAAATGAACCTATGACCCTCTGATTGAAAGCCAACTACTCTACTACTGAGCCACAGTTGCCCCAATGCACTACAATACTTACCCGCTTACCTCCTTCTTTCCACCTGGATTTCCAGGCAGGGAGTAGAGGGAGATGGAGTGTTCAGCCCGGTCCGGCAGCCCTCCTCAACTCCATCTCCCTCACACCGTACATTGTTAATAGACTTAAGAATTAGGGGGAAAAATTATCCTTTTTCAGACTCAAGTGACCCTAACACACCTTCTACTTTTCTTTTCTACTACTCTCCAGATATATTTTTCCTAATGTTAATGCAACTCTTAACCCAGTTTTCTCTCAGTGTTTTTCTTCCCATACAAGCTCTACCCGTTCTGGTACCCTGCTCAGCTACAGCGCCCCCTGCTGGATGGGGAGCGTTGGTCCAGATGATGCTCAAAGTCACCGAGCATCCTCCATGCTGTCTCTTCTCTGTCTTCTCAGACCCCCAGATGGTCGTGGCAGATGACCGCTTGTACTGAGCCAGGTTCTGGTTCTGCTGGAGGTTTCTTCCCGTTAAAGGGGAGTTTTTCCTCTCCACTGTCGCTACAAGCTTGCTTAGTATGAGGGATTGCTGAGGAATTGCTGTGGTTCGAGTCTGCATGATCCGGGCACGACCTCACGCCGATGACTCAACGCAATCTGCTGGGATTCTTTACATAGAAAACTTTTAACTGATTGGAATGTTTGTATAATTGTATTGAGATGACTTTTGTTGTGAACTGGCGCTATATAAATAAAAGTGAATTGAATTGATTCAAAAAGCACCTGGGCTCTCTTGGCTCCTCCCTCAAATCCAGCCTCAGAAATTTGGGGGTTGCGTTTGACCAGGCCATGTCTTTGGAGACGCACTCTAAACAGCACGTCCGTAACTGCTTCTATCACCTTAGGAACATCGCAAAAGTCCGCAAAATGTTGTCAGAAAAGGACCTGGAAATGATTTTTCATGCTTTTATATCAACAAGACTTCAACTTTGTTTTACCTGCTTGAATAAGTCTGCACTGAACAAACGTCAAATTTTTCAAAACTCTGCGGCTCGACTCTTTTTTTTTTTTTTTTTTTTTTAACGTGTCCTGTCTAGCAGTATGCTACTCAGAATTGGTGTCTGAGTACCAAGTACAAGCCCAACAGTTTTATTTTCCCAAGCAGAGTATGACAGCTTCACTGTAGTACGCCACTTGATGTATATGTATGAAAAATCTTTATTAGTGATTACTGTGGGTTCAATTTCCTGACGTCATGGACATTAAACTGAGACAAGAAGGGAGAAAGGAAGAAGGTGAAGAGACCGAGACCAGCAGAGGCGCGAACCGACGACACAAGACAGGGAGGCAAACAAAGAACACAAGAAAACATCCCAGTCCTCCACCTCTGCCGGACGGCAGAGAAACAGTAATACAAAACAAAAACAACAAACTGTACAGAACCAAACCAATAGTTCGGATCTAGTAGAATAAACTAAGAATTATACATTCACTACACACAAGCATTGATTAATGAACATAATACAAATGTTTCTGGTAAGCTCCTGTGAACAACTAACTAATGATGATAACCTCAGCTAAAGATATGTCCGTCCTCACCAATGTCCCCACATCTATGTGTGTGCGAGCATGCAGGTCGGAATAAGGTTTCCCCACGCAAGTGATTGATAGCTGGTGTAAGGAACCGTCAATCCGTCCTACAGGAATCGACACAGACATGGAGGGGGCAAGAGATGTATGCATCCAGAGTTCCACAGAATACAGAGGCCACAGGCGGATCAGCGCAGGGTCGATCACCCGCCAAGAGAGGAACAAATGGAAGCCCCAGGGGAGCACCCACTAGCCGCAATGCTGGGGCCCGAGAGATCGCAGTGACGAGCCCACGGGCTCCGCCGGTAACCGGCTATCCCAGAGCGGGCTTGGATCAGGAACCGGAGGCCACAGGGACCAGGGGCACCCCGCCCCCCAGCGGGGCCCCAACCAGGGACCAGCCGACAAGGGCCACCCGCCGCCGCCGCAGGCAAGGAGGATCTGCAGCCAACCGACGGACAACACACGTCCACATCATCAACCAGCGGGCAGGAGCAACCATCACCGACGGGGAGGGAAGAAGATGCATCAGGCCAGAGAGCAGCCAAGCACCCAACCTGACAGGTAGACATAGACAGACAGAGACACTCATACGTACCCTCCCTCTCATGCGTACACATTCTTACAAATACAGGACATACGAAAAAAGGACGCTATACACTCATTCATACCCCCCATACGTACACTATACTCCATACTCCCAGGCCCAGGGACAGACGCCCCAATAGAGAACCCTGCCCCTGCACCCAGGAGACAGACCCCTTTGCCCACCAGGACGGGGACAAGCAGACCGCCAAGGCCCCCACACCGGCAAGAGCAGCCCACCAGCCCAGGACCCCGACCAGACGGCGTGATGTTCTATCCGGGCTCCGACACCTGATGGTCCAACGAACAGGGGTGTGGAAAGACCCCCCAGCCTCTCTCCCCCAGCTCAATGTGGTGTTGTTGCGTGTTGTTCTAATGTGCACTTTAAACAGAGGGAGGGGACATTGGAATACTGCCAGGTACCCCCATCTCCCCCCCGGGCCCTCAGTGTCTAGATGTGTTTAACCAGTGGGTGCCGGCACCACAGGCGAGGCCCCCACAACGGGCCCCTATAGGGGGCCCCCCATGAGGGGTCCCGCCCCCAGCGCCAATGCGCCACACCGCCAGGTCCCTACATGTGCGTTCCATGTAAATGTTGCAAGTGTAAGTGTCTAAGTTGCTCAATAAAATCGGGACCCAGGCCGCCACCGGGTAGCGAAGACGGAAGCTCCATCCCGCACCCCAGTGACGTGCCCACGTCCCAAGGCCTTGTGAATGGTAGAATGAAGGAGCAGGTGGACAGAGGCATGGGGATGGGGAGAAAATAACTGGGGTGACCATTGCCAACCCCAGGGAGCCAGCTCCCCTGCTGACTCCAATAGGCACCCCCGTTCGGCCCGATCCACCAGGGGTGGGAGGCCCCAGCACGTCAAGTCGGGGCCCACGGCAGCGGCACCCCCGAGCCCCATGGGGGCCCCGGCAATCCACCAGCCCCCATGCCAGGGGCATACCTAAATCCTTCCCAACATTCACACTGCTAACAAAACACATGTCACTAGACACCCAGGTTGAGTTTAGCCCCCCCTCCCCCTCAACGCCCTCCCCCCTCCCGTCCCAAGCGCACCCCGTTAAAAAGAGCGCCTGTGCTAGATGGTAAAAAGCCTCCCCGCCAATAAGAGACGCCCCAGGCACCGCCAGCGTCCGAGGGCCCCCGCGCCGAGGCCGGAACCCGGCGCACCACCGACTCGGGTACCCCGGACATGCCGCGCCAGGCCCGTGAGCAGACCGAAGTCCCGGGCGGCCAATCCCCAGGCCGACATCCTCCAGCCTTGCTACTACCGCCCGATGGCCGGGTGGCAACAGAACCCAGCACCTCCACCCACCAGCCCACACCCCACCAACCGGTCAGTCACCGTGGAGGCCGACCAACACCGGCCAGAGGCCCCCACCTCAGCACCCCCGCGAGGGCTAAGACCAAGACCCAGGAGCCATGTCCAGTGTCAATATAGCCGATCGGGCCCGGAGACGCCGGCCACCCGCCGCGCACTCTCGCCGACGCCCAGACGCGGCAAGCGGCCACCGGGGAGCAAGCGACAAGAACCAGCCCGGGGAGATGGAAAGGGCAGCAGCGCCCGCCAACCATCGGCCGACCACAGCCCCCCCCCAGCCGGCACCGACGGCAGCGCCCCCCCCCGGCCAAGCCCCAGCCAGGGCCCCAGCCGGGGGGCACGCCGCCCCAGAACCCCGAGCCCCAGGCCCAGCCCAGACCCCCCCAGAGCAGCACAGCACCAGGCCAGTAACCCGTGTCCGCCAGCACGACCCCTCTAAGGCGCCGCATGCAGCCACTAGGAGTCACCACACAAAGCCCCCAAAGTCCCACCCCAGGCGAGGGTCACGGCACCTACCGCCGAACCGCAAGCGGACCCACCCCCAAGGACCTCCCCGCAGTCACCACCAACCCTTAAGCTCCACATCGGCAACCGTGTCCCACAGAACGGAATCAAGGGCCCGACCCCACTAGGTGATGGAACTGATCAAGGGTGACCAGAAAGATTGATCAGATGTGGAGGCAGATGCCGTTTCTAGACCAATGTAATCCAGAAGGAGATCTCTATATTGATTAATATTCAGAGTATTTTTATTTTTCCAGTTCAAGAGGATATTTTTCTTAGCGATGCATAAGGCGATGTAAAATAATTGCATAGACTTTGTATCCATGGTAACTTCATCTACATTTCCCAGCAAGCAAACTGTGGGAGCAGGTGTGATATTACATTTCAGACACTTTGATAGATCTTCACATATCTGGTACCAATATTTCTTAACAGGTGGGCAGAACCAGAGAGCATGAATATAATTGTCTGGTAGATTGCTTGTACATTGTAAACAGGTATCAGACGGCGTATAACCCATCTTGAACATCCGTTGCCCTGTATAATGCACTCTATGAAGGATTTTATATGCGGCTCGACTCTTAACAGTTGCCCCTCAAGGGTCTCATATCACACCAGTTTTGTCGGCTCTTCACTGGCTCCCAGTAAAATTCAGGATTGATTTTAAAATTTTAGTGCTGACATTCAGAGCCTTAAATGGCCAGGCCCCACAGTACATCCTGGACCTTTTGAGCCCGTACTCTTCTGGCCGCACTCTCCGGTCCTCTGGCCAAAACCTGCTTGCGGTCTCCAAAACTCATCTTAAGACTCGAGGGGACCCGTCCTTTCAGTCTGTTGCCCCCAAACTTTGGAATGCCCTGCCTTTGTCCCTGCGTCTGGCAGACTCTGTAGACTCTTTAAAAAAAGATTTGAATACGTGTTTATTTAAGAAAGCTTTTGGTTGATTGGGTTCTCACAAACGTCACTTTAAATCTTATATATGTAAATATAATTTTATATTGCTCTGTTTTTACCTACCGTACAGCACTTTGTGATTTTTATCTGTGAAAAGTGCTTTATAAATAAACTTTACTTACTTTACTTACACCTTTCGGTGGGACGTGCCTGGAACATCTCATCAGGAAGGCTTCCAGGAGGCATTGGAACCAGATGCCTGATCCACCTCAACTGGCTCTACTCTGAGCCCCCTCTGGATAAACTGAGCTTCTTATACTATCTCTAAGGGAGAACCCAGCCACCCTGCGGAGGAAACTCATTTCAGTCACTTGTATCCGTGATCTCATTCTTTCGGTTACCACCCAGAGTTTGTGACCATCCGTCCGTCTGTCTCTTCCTCTCTCTCCTGCCTCTGGCCAGATGACTGCTGGAGATAGATTCTACACAGGATGTTTAATAAAAAAAAAACTCCTCTCGCCCTCCACTGTTTCTCAACCATTCAAAGCTCAGGTCCTCTACCAGAGGCCTTGGAGCTTGAAGGTCCTCATCAGTATCTTTGCTGTTCCAAGTCCTGCACTTTTCTGGTGTGAGATGTCTGAGGTTCTTCCATGGATCTGCTGAAGCTCGGTCATTCTCCACCACCTTTGGAGGTGTTTCCCACTTTGACCTTGGCGTTTCCAGCCCATATTCCACACAGATGTTTCTCCAACTATGCCAGCCACTTGGTTATGATGTTCCATGTATGCTTTCCCTGCCATTATTTTACACCCTGCTGTTATGTGCTGAACTGTCTCAGATGACACTTTGCCCAGCCTACACCTTGGGTCTTGTATGGTGTGGTAGATCTGGGCCTCTATCGGTCTGGTACTCCGAGCCTGCTCCTGTGCTGCCAGGATGAGTGCCTCTGTGGTGTCCTGTAGGCCAGCCCTCTCTAACCATTGGTAGAATTTCTTGAGATCAGCCACTTCAGTTATGTTCTGGTTGTACATCCCATGTAGGGGCTTGTCCTCCCAAGATGGTTCCCATTGTCTCAGGCATTCACTAATCACGTCATCCATTGAAGCCTTGTCCTTGATGTACTTATGGACCTTCGATGTTTCATCCTGGATAGTGGCTCTTACGCTCATCAGTCCTCTGCTTCCTTCCTTACACCGTGCGTACAGTCTCAGGGTGCTGGATTTGGGATGGAACCCACCATGCATGGTGAGGAGCTTTCGTGTCTTAACATCTGTGGTCTGTATCTCATCCTTTGGCCAACTTATTATTCCTGCAGGGTATCTGATCACTGGCAGGGCATAGCTGTTTATTGCCTTGGACTTGTTCTTTCCATTGAGCTGCCTTCTTAGGACTTGCCTCCCTCGTTGGAGGTATTTGGCTTTCGCCTCTTTCCTCATTGTCTATTGTCCCTCTACGAGTGAGACCCCTTCAGTGAGGAATACCTTGCCTTGCTTTGTGACCATCCTACTATACTTGCTAAGCTTGAGTGACATCCCAGTGTGATTGCTGTGGATCCTGGTGGTGTGGATCAGTAGTTGCCCTAACCGGGATTGGCTAGCATTTGCTAACATAACAAGATAGTTAAAAGAAAAAATGTAACTGCTTACATGACACTCCAATATCCTCCGAATGCTACATTATCATATCCAGTTCTGTCTCTCCCATCCTGCATCTACAGCCACCGGTCATCTCGTCCTCAGTCTTTCCTGCATTGAGTAGCTCCAGTCGAATCTCGTCACTTATTTTTGCTGCCCCGCGTTTGCAGGCCAAAAGTTAAATTTTCCCATCTTCACACAGCAGCTGTGTGGAGGCCTTGACTGACAATGCAAGTATAAGTTGCGTGGAAGCACTGATGCCCACTGCGCTGACGTGCGCGACTTGCTGCAGCTTGATAGCCACATGCTGCGTAGGTAACATAGACTTTGCATGGATTCTGCCCTGTTGCCTGGACGCACGCGGTGGTCTGAACATACCTTTAGCCTACAGTTTGATGTCATCCATGTAGGGGAGGTGGCTGATCGTAGCTCTGTTCTTGAGATGGTATCCATAGCCAGTCTTCTTGATTATTTGGGTTTGAGTGTTCAGACCTGTGTAGAACAGCAGTGGGGACAGAGCATCAACTTGATATTTGACACATTTGATGGACACTTGCCATTGGCCTCAAGGCTGGTTCTCCTGTGGCAAGGTACACAACTAGGGCCCGGGTGGGATTCTATCCCAAGACTCCTGGGTGAGAGTCATGCGTTCTAACTAGTCAGCCAAAGGGATATACCTGTGGCCAAGCAGCCAGGGCACATGATCAATCGGAGCCACAGTGACAGGACCGCCACACTGTCACACTCCACAACCACATTGAGTTGTAATGAACTCTCTTAGAGTCCTGTTGGTGTTGTACAGCTCCAAGGACTCAGTGATCCATGTGAGGGGCATCGAGTCATAGGCTTTCATCTAATCACTCCAGACAGTGCATAGGTAAGGCCAAGGCTTGGACCCTTTGTTTGACCACGTCAAGTGTTTGAGGTATTGGTCTTTTCATTACTTCTCTCTGGGCCTTTGTCATTTGACTCACTTCTCACCAAGCTTCCTTGAGCTGCCTTGATAGCCTCCAACAATCTTTTCTATGATGGGTATTGTTCCTCAGGGCGACTGTGGCTCAGTGGTAGAGTAGTTGGCTTGCAATCGGAGGGTCGTAGGTTCGATTCCAGCTTCCTCCAGTCACATGTCAATGTTGGCAAGGCACTTAACCCCCAAATTCTACCTCGTCCTACATAGCCATATTGGCTATCGGTGTATAAATGCGAGTGTGAATGGGTGAATGTGGCTTCAATGTAAAGCGCTTTGAGTGGTCTAGAAGACTAGAAAAGCACTATATAAGTTCAGTCCATTTACCATTCCTCCAAAAACACAGAAATAACAAAAGGATGTAAGACTATGTTAAAGAAAGATAAAGAAAGAAAGATTATAACAGGATACAGAGGATGTTCAGTCACTGTGAGCTTGATGCTTCCCATGCAGCAGGGGACGTTGTAGAAGAGCAGGATACCAGACAAGGTGTAGCTTCTATGGAGTGAAAAACACTGAGAGAAAACAAGGTTAACAATCACAATAACAGTAGAAAATAGAACTAGAGTAGTAGAGTGAGGAAAAGTGGTCAGTCTGTCCTCCAACAGTCTAACCTATAGCAGCATAACTACAAGCTCAGGATTTTTGTTAGCCATAAAGCTATAAGCTTTATCAAAAAGGAAGGTTTTAAGCCTAGTCTTAAAAACAGAGTATCTGCCTCATGAACTAAAACTGGGAGCTGGTTCCACAGGAGAGGAGCCTGATAACTAAAAGATCTGCCTCCTATTCTACTTTTAGAAATCCTAGGAACTACCAGTAGACCTGCATTCTGAGAACAAAGTGTTCTGTTAGGAACATATGGAACAATCAGATCTCTGATGTACGATGGAGCTGATCGTACATCAGAGGGCAGGGCTTTATAAGTAAAAATTACACAGAGGTTCTTTACATTATTACCAGAAGCCAAATTAATGCCATCCAGATGAAGTGATTTATTTAGTAGTTTCCTTTTTAGGTTCTGGTCCAAAGACAACAACTTCTGTCTTGTCTGAATTTAAAAGTAGAAAATTTACAGTTAACCAGGTTTTTATGTCTTCAAGACTTGTAATCTATCTTATTGGCTTCATCTGGTTCTTCCTATGTAGAGGAGTTTTTCCCCCTCTACCGTTGTTACATGCTTGCTTAGAATGAGGGATTACTGTGCCTGGAGTCTGAATCAATGGGGCACAACTGACAGTCAATGACTCGAAGCAGACTGCTGGGATTCCCTAAATAGAAAACTTTTAAACTGACTGGAGTGTTTGTATAACTGAATTAAAATGACTTTAGTTATAAACTTTCTTGAAATGACGTCTGTTGTGAATTTCCTCTTTACTAATAGCTGAATTGTAATTCCTGCTGTACTCTGGCTAATGAAGGAATTTTCCACTGGAGTACGGGATGCTTAATAATTTTTTGTAGCTGCTTAGACAGTCCTAATAGGAGAGTTGTATAACGCCAGCAGCAGCTGACAGACCTTTCAAAGCTCACCTACATTCTCCACTGTGACCTCAGTTCCCTGATAAAAGATTGCAGATGGTGGCATCTGTGGGTCCTGATTGTGGATTTATGCTGTACTCCACCAGGGGAGAACCTGGCCTTCTGGGAAGCAGCTGAGGAACTGAAGTGGGGCACTGCCTCATCCATGTCAGCAAAGGCTGAAGCCATCTTCAAGTAAGCTCAAAAAACAGCCTGTTTATCTCCATGTATAGAAGTTGATTTCCTTTGCTTTGCATATGTTTAAATCTAGAGAAAGAAGGCAGGTAATTAGTTGACTTAGTCATAAAATCTAAAGCCTCATTAGTTCATCTAAGAATTCCCCTCATGGTGGCAGCATGCTGCAGCAGCTCTGTTACATTAACAGAGTCGCTTTGATTGACAATTATTGATTGGCAAGTTTTGGCTGCTTGGCAGCTGGAAAGAGTTTTGCAATATTGCATTAAAATAATTTGACTTTTAAACTTTTGTTATGATGTGCAACCATGGCAACAAGCTGGTAGATTTAGTTTCTCTGCTACTCTCCAGAAAAAACAAAACACTAGCTTTGTTTTATGCAGATGTCAGAGATGCATACGTCTCCAAAAAAAGACGTCCACT
The DNA here is from genome assembly GCA_028564705.1 of Apricaphanius iberus. Lineage (NCBI taxonomy): Eukaryota > Metazoa > Chordata > Actinopteri > Cyprinodontiformes > Aphaniidae > Apricaphanius > Apricaphanius iberus. Next base: position 31,734 of record JAPXFQ010002803.1, on the reverse strand, counting down.
GGGATAATGAGATCAAACTCATGTTTTTATCTACTTGGAATATAAACCTAATGATCACAGGAAGTTGAAGACTGGGATGAGTAGTCTATTTACTTTTTTACATAGAGTATACAGAAACAATTTAGGCTGAACTTTAGAGACAGCAAGGAGGCTTCCAGGAGCAAGCTGGAGAGCAAACTACAGAGGAACAATATCAGAGATGTCTGGTCAGGAAAGAAGAAGATCATCTCATTTAAAGACAGGAGGGATTGTTGGATGGATCTCTGGATGGAGCCAATGAACTGAACACATTCTTCAATATGCTCAGTTCAGGAACAAGCTCAGTATCCTCCTCTCCTGTTTCCAGTCCTCCTCTGACCCACACCTGTCCTGTCACACCTCAGACATTTTATCTTCTACCTCAGTCATGGACCCATCTGCTTCCACAAGTTCATCCTGATTGTTGATTGCTGATTCTACCTTCGTCTCCCCCTCCTGTCTGCCTGCCTCTAGAAGTCATGAAAAGCATCGCCCTCAGTTCCCAATGACTGTACACCTGTCCAACATCTCACATCAAGAAAGTCCCGTTGAACAAACAACATATCAGGACCTGCTGCAGATTGCTCATCATTGTGGCATTGGAGTTGAGGATCCACCTGCTTCAACCAACCCATTTTCAAGCAGCGCCAGCACTCCGCCTATGCGCATCACGCACAGCGAGTGGGGCCCCAAGTGGTCATGGGGGCCCCAACTAATACAGCTTATGAAAAAAAAGGAGGATATTAATTATAATAATGACATATTTAAAATGTTAAAAGTCAAAAGAAAGTTCCAGAACGCAAAACGATAAGAAAGCAAACCAAAAACAAAAGATGGTCCTCTTTCTAGTCTCCTCTGTGATCGGTGGCCAAGAAATGCAGACGTGTGCCTCTGTAGAGCCTCTAACAACTGGTGCTGGTTGAAATGTATGATAAAATTCCAGTGTTGAGTAAGATATAACAGGTTTTTGTACTTGTGTATGGTTATTTATTGAAGATATTATACTTTCTTCATAATGTTGGGCTTGAACAAATTTTTGAATACGTTATACTGTTTATAATGTTTTGTTCCTCTACAATCATTTCACTGATCTGTTTTTTAAAAGTTGAGGTATTATTTCAAGTTATTTTATTTTTGTTATTTTATTTAGTATTAATTGTGTTGTGCTGTTGTTAAGGCCAAATTTCTGTATTGTTTTATTAAGATTTTAATTTATCATTTTAGTACAAGCTAAAGTTAAAATAAAGAAGTTATATATTAATAAAGAAGGTAATGAGAGACACACAGACATATTATGCTTTTTTCCTTTTTTATCATGTGGGTCCGGGGGGGTTGGCACAGAGAATTTGTGCTTAGGGCTCCCACATGCCTTGCAGCGGCTCTGACTCTCAGAATCATGTTCTTTGATTTCTCCAAGGCATTTAACACAATTCAGCCTGATTTGCTTTGTCAGAAACTCTTGAAGACACAGGTGGAGGCCTCAACTATCAGCTGGATCAATGACTACCTGACAAACAGACCACAGTTTGTGAGACTGAAGGATTGTGGGTCAAACCAGCTGGTCAGCAGCACAGGAGCATCACAAGGGACTGTACTCTCACCATTCTGTTCACTATAAGATAGAGATCTGTTATGTACAGAAATACTCAGACGACTCTGCATGGGTGTATCATAGATGGAGAAGAAGCTGAATACAGAGAGCTGGTGAGAAGCTTTGTGGCATGGTGTTGAAACAATTATCTTACCTGGAATTTGAACAAAACAAAGGAGATGATTGTAGATTTCAGAAGAAACAGGGAGAAGACAAAGACTGTCTCCATCATTTATTTGACTAGATCTCATGAATCTTAGCTGATTTCATCATGTATTCATACCAACAGGACCTTCTTGGCCCCGGGGGCCCCTCGTTGGATCAACATTGATGGCAGGACAATGGGCCTGACAGTGAAGGGCCTGGAGCATCCTCACCGCTATGTCCTGGAAGCAGCTCAGACACACGTCTTCATGCTCATGAAAAAGGTAACTCTGTTTTTCAGATCTTTTACTGGTTTTGACTTAAAGTCAACATTTAAAGTGACACCAGTCTGGCACCCTTGAACACTAAGACAACATTAAGACAATAGCATAGTGTCTGTTTGAACAGACATTATGCAATATGATAAAACTTTCAGACCTACCATTTATTAGCTCAAATATAAAACATCATAAGTGCTTTCAAAGTATAAGCTTGGTGGGAATTTCTGAAAATGACAGATTCCTCACTAGTCCCATGCAGATGTAAACCACTCTGGACATCTTGGAAGAAAAAATTATGATAAATTTCCCAGTTGTAAAGGGATCGAATACCTGGAACACATATTTGATGGAATAAACTTTGTCCCATTTAATCGATCAATCAAACTTTATTTATAAAGAGCTTTTTCAACTACAAAAGCTTCTAAAAGTGCTTTAGAGATTAAAATGACCCCACAAACCCCACCCTTCCCAAACCCAAATAAAATCATTATTACAACTATACGTAGCTCCTCCCCACACCACACCACCCCAATCCAACCCATCTCTGACGCGCACACGCACACACACACACACACACACACAAACACATACACACATTAACCCACACAAACACACACACCCACACAAACACACTTAAAGCAACAGTAAACTAAAGCAAAAACGGGCTGAGTAGGAGATATCACATCCAGGAGACATCACATCCAGGAGCCATCTGCAGATCAACAGCAGCAGCCAAGGCACTGACTCAGGGCGCCCAGAGGAGGGAGGGATGGTACCCCCACCTCCACCCAGGCACTGGCTGGAGAGCACCCTGGCAGCTACAGCTGACCACCGCCCTCGATGAACATGAACGTTCTCTGCTGCCCTGAGATCCTCTAGCAGCCTTTTCCAGAGGTGAGGGCCATAATAATGGAAAGACGCCTCACCATGAGTCTGTGTCCTGACTTTGGGAATGATAAGGAGACGGCTGCTAGAGGAGCACAGAGACCGCGAGGGTTCATATGGTAAAAGCATTTCTGACAGATACGAAGGCCCAAGACCATTAAGACACTTAAAAACCATTAAAAGAACCTCAAAATCGATCCTAAAACATACGGGGAGCCAATGCAGTGATTCTAAGACCGGTGTAATGTACTCCCGCCTCCTGGTCTTCATCAGGACACGAGATGCTGAATTCTGTAAAAGCTGTAAGGTTGAGGTAGTCTTTTTGGGAAGACCAGAAAGCAGGGCATTACAATAATCAATTCTACTGGTGATAAAAGCTGCATTAGCGTCTCCGTATTGGCCTGAGAGAGAATGGGGCGGACTCTGGCGATGTTCTTTAGGTGATAAAAACCTATTTTAGTGATGTTTTTAATGTGAGGGATAAAAGTCAGCTCTGAGTCAAAAATCACACCCAGGTTCTTCACTTGTAAAGATGGATTAAAAGACAATGATTGTAGTTTTGGTAAAAGTTTCTCTCTCTGAGCTTCAGGACCGATAACTAAAACCTCAGTTTTGTCCTGGTTGAGCTGGAGAAAGTTTTCTGCCATCCAGGATTTAATGTCTAAAATGCAGTTAAAAAGTGCATCCATTGGCCGTGTGTCATCAGGTTGACATGGAGATGTACAACTGTGTATCATCAGCATAACTGTGAAAGTTAACTCCATGTCTCCTGATAACACTGCCAAGAAGGAGCATATACAGGTTAAAAAGCACTGGGCCTAAAACTGAACCCTGGGGAACACCACATGTGATCTTATGGACCTTAGAGGAACAGGTATCTAAACTTACCATAAACGTCCTGTCTGTGAGGTCAGAGACAGCCAAGTCAACAACAGAGGACACACTGGTGGACAGGCCATACATGATGACCAAGTCCAGAGTGTGTCCTCTGTTGTGAGTCGGCTGCTTGACATACTGGCTAAGATCCATATAATTTAAAATATTTTAAAAATCTGTTGATAAAGGATCTAAAAGGTTATCTATATGTAGATTACAATCATCAGCTAAAATGATCCTTTCATAGGAGATGTGTAAAATTCTTGAGTAAAAACTGCATTCCTTTTCGTTGGCCTATATACTGTGACACATAAAATCTGAAGAGTGCTAAAAACAGAGGCAGTGTATTCAAAGTGGTAAAATGATCAAATAAAACAGGTTTGGCAGAAAGAGTTGATGAACTTATAAAAGCAGTTCCGCCTCCCATCATTATACATTAGTAACACAATATGGAATTTACAAGAATAAATTCTTAGAATATCAACAAATGAAATCAATTATTAAAGGTAAATCTAGGCTCAGTACAGTTGATTTACAACTCCCATTAAAAGTTTTAGATTTTCTTAATCTCAACCCCCCAAAACTGCTGTCTAAAATTTACAAAACATTAAATACATTAGATAAATGAATAGTCCTTCATATTTTCACCTTTGACTAAAACCTCTGGTCTCAGATGTGTTTAAGAACCTTTAAAATAATTAAAAATCCAAACCTACAATTAATACAATATAAAATCCTTCATAGAGTATAATATACAGGCCATCGGATGTTCAAGATGGGTTTTACGTCATCTGATACCTGTTTACAATGTACAACCAACATACCTGACAATTATATATTCATACACTTTGGTTCTGTCCACCTGTCAAGAAATTTTGGTGCCAGATATGTGAGGACCTATCAAAGTGTCTGAAATGTAATATCACACCTTCTCCCCCAGTTAGCTTGCTGGGAAATTTAAATGATGTCACCATAGACACAAAGTCATTACAAGTAGTTAAATTGCCTATATCATGCATAATCCAGTTTTTGGCGTTTTATGGTAATGCAATTTTCTCATAAAACCCCCATCAGAGTGGTTTTTAGCTTAATTCACGCATGTCTGAGTAACACTCCTGAATTCTGCTCTCTCAGCAGCTCCCCTCCCTCTCTTAGAAAACGGCTGAGTGTTCAACTAGTGACATTACTAGTTGAAAGTTGAGTACTAGAGGTGTCTGCACCACCCCTGCAGGCAGAGTGGTTTACCACTGGTAGATTTCCAAACACACCCTCCACCTTCTCACAGCTCATGGCTGCTTCGGTTTTTGGCAGCTTAAAAGTGGAAAACCCCTGTTTGGCTGCATGGATTACCGGATTGTGTGCAGGAGGTGGGGGTTGCAGGGCTTGTGATCCAGTGGGCTTGGGGGCTCTACGGCCCTGGGCCCTGGATTGGACATGCCAAGGCCTCCATCCCCTGATGGGGTGTGTCAAACAGGGGCGCCTATCGGTGTCAGTGGGGAAGCTGGCTCCCTAGGGAGGCATTCTTTAGACCATCTTATTCACTGCAGGAGTTCATTTGTGCTTGTCGGTGTGTACATTCCACCGCAGGCATGTGTAACAGAGGCATTACATCACCTTGCCCACCAGATTACAGATGTGGAGAAAACACACCCGGACTCTCTGCTAATCATTCTCCGGGATTTTAATAGAGCAAATCTCGAACTTGAAATGCCTAAATATAGACAACACGTGACGTGTCCCACCAGGGACATGAACACTTTAGATCACAGCTACACCACAATAAAGGATGCATATTGCCCTGTTCACCGCACTGCTCTGGAACACTCTGACCACTGCTTGGTCCACCTCATCCCATTTTGCAGGCAAAAGCTGAAATCTGCTAAGCCTGCAGTAAGAACAGTGAGAACATGGACAGAAGAGTAAAAGATGCAGTTACAGGCCTGGTTTGACTGCACTGATTGGAGCGTCTTTGAAGCAGCAGCCTCAAACCTTCTGCACGTTCAACAACAAAATGTGGTTCACTGCATAACTGAGACAGCTACGCCAGGACAAGGTGGTGGCCTAAAGGAGTGGGGATCAAGACCTGTACAAGCAGGCCAGGAACAAGTTGACAAAGCAGATCAAGGCTGCAAAAAGGAACTACAGTGTAAAGCTGAAGGACCGTTTTTCTGCCGACGACTCTTCTGCGGTTTGGAAGGGCCTGCAGACCATTACCAACCACAGGAGACCATCCCCCCACCCTGTGGGGAGCCCCCGCCTGGCTGAGGACCTCAATGACTTTTACTTCAGGTTTAAAAGGACCTTCACACCTTCCACTTCCCCCACCATCTCTTTACACTCGGTTTGGCAGCACCCCAAACCTCTCTGTACCCTACCCACTTCCTGCGCTTAGGACCTGTGAACAGAATGAAGTGGTCTTCACTCAGATCTTAAACAACTCCCTGAAGCTGTGCGAGGTCCCCTCCTGCCTCAAACGCTCCACCATCATCCCGGTTCCCAAGAAGTCCCCTGTCACAGGATTAAATGACTACAGACCAGTTGCCCTGACATCTGTGGTCATGAAATCCTTTGAGCGACTGGTGCTGTCCCACCTGAAGGACATCACGGATCCCTTGCTAGACCCCCTGCAGTTTGCAGATTAAACAGGTCAGTGGATGATGCAGTCAGTATGGCTCTCCACTACATCCTTCACCACCTAGACTCTGCAGGGACTCTGCATTCAATACCATCATGCCAGAGGTCCTTCACCAAAAACTGTCCTAGCTTGCCGTGCCCCCATCCACCTGTTAGTGGATTACCAGTTTCCTGACTGACAGGAGGCAGCAGGTGAAACTGGGTAACTTCATATCCAGCACCTGGTCCCTCAGCATAGGTGCCCGCCAGGGATGTGTTCTCTCCCCATTCCTCTTCTCCCTTTACAACACTGACCTTAAGGGACCCTTCTGTGAAACTCCTGAAGTTTGCAGACGACACCACCGTCATTGGACTAATCCATGACAGCGACAAGTCTGTATACAGAAGGGAAGTGGAACAGCTGGTCCTCTGGTGCAGTCAGTAGACTTCAGGAAGAGATCCCCATCAACATCTCCTCTCACAATCTTTAACCGGTCAGTCCCCACAGTGGAGTCTTTAAGGTTCCTGGGATCCACTATCACACAGGACCTGAAGTGGACCTCCCACATAGACTCTATAAGAAAGAAGGCCCAGCAAAGGCTGAACTTTCTGCAGCAGCTCAGAAAGTTCAACCTGCCTCAGGAACTGCTGACCATATTCTACACAGCAATAGTCCAGTCTGTCCTGACCACATCCATCTCTTTCTGGTTTGGATCCACCACCAGGCAAGACAGGGAAAGAATGCAGAGAACAGTCAGGTCTGCAGAGAGGATAATTGGTACTGATCTTCCCTCCATTCAGGACCTCTACTGGTCCAGGGTCACGAAGTGGGCCAGGAAAATCATCACAGATCCCTCTCACCCCGGCACATTCTGTTTAGGCTCCTCCCCTCAGGCCGGCTTTACAGAGCGCTGTACACCAAATCCACCCGACAAAAGAAGAGTTTCTTCCCCCAGGCTGTCGCTCTGATGAACTCTGAGTAGTCACAGAGTGTGAGTCCATTCACATGAACACTGAAGTATAACTCTGGACTGTTGTATATAATCACTGTACAATAACCCCAGTTTGGTGTATATATTTCCTTTATTATTATTATTATTTTTTTATTTTTTATTATTTCACTTTTTTAAGATGCTTCTCTATTAGAGAGAAATACTTGGTCATACTTGGCCGTTAAAGCTGATTCTGATTAAGTTATTTTCACCTCTGTCCACCCGCTCCATCATTGTACCACTCATATATGGTCTTGGGGCATGGGCACATCACTGGGGTGCAGGAAGGGGTTTCTATCTTAGCTGTCCGTTAACGGCCTTGGTCCTAATTTTACAGTGCAACTTCGACACTCCCACTTATAACATTTTCATGAGACACAACCATCTAGGGACATTGCGCTGGGCATACCTTTCGGCTCCAAAGGGGGGCCCTCCATGAGACTCACCTCTGGTGCCGGTACCCATTGCTTAACTGCATTTGGACACTGAGGGCCCGGGGTGGGGGGTGGATGTGTCTGGCAACAAACCCATGTCCCACTCCTCTGTTTCAAGTGCACATTAGAAGAACATGCAACAACACCACATTCGAGCGAGGGGAGAGAGGCTACGGTCTTTCTACGTCCCTGTTCACTACCGACCATAAGGGCTGGGGGTCCGGGAGGTAGATCAGGATGTCTGATTGGGGGTCTGGGCTGTTTGGCTGCTCTTGCTATTGTCGAGCTTTGGCGGTCTGCTTGTTTCCATCCTAGAAGGTAAGGGGTACGTCTCCCGGGTGCAGGGATGGATGCCTAGACCTGGGAGTATAGAGTGTATATGGGGTGTATGAGTGAGTGTACATCATCCTTTCTTGGGTGTCTTGGTGTGCTGGTGTAAATGTATGTGTGTAAGAGGGAGGGTATGTATGTGTCTGTGTGTCTCTGTCTCCCTGTTGTTGTGTGGTCTAATAATGCACGTGAGTCTGTTATCTTGCATGAATCTTTATTCAGCCGTGATCAGAACGTTTTGCCCATTTCCCTACATGTTGCATAACTGACGTCATCCCCAGAGGCATGTCTATTTCTTAAAGGCATACATATACAACAATACCATAACACCACATCTGTCAGGTTGGGTCCTCGGCGGATGCCTCTGCCGCTGGTGCATTTGTGGCTCTTGCTGTCTAGGGCTGGGGGCCTGGGTGTGGTCTGGCTCTGCCCTGGTGCAGCTTGTGTATCATGCCAGCGTCCTCCTTGGATTGGTTGGGGCACCTCTTTTGTGGGTGCCAGTTTTGAATTGTTGGGTGATGACCATTCGGTGGCTCTGCGGGGTTAGATCTAGCGCTCATATCCTCTGCCTGTTCTGTGGGTTCTGTTTCTGGTCGGTTGATTGGTGGGTTTGTCTTACCTTGGTTGGGTCCCTGGTCTCGACTCTCTGCAAGGGGCGGGATCTGGACCTGGGGGCTGGTAGATCTTTATGTCCAGGTGCTGGCTGGGCGCAGCCTGGGAAGGCGTTCCATCTGCTGTTGCTGTTCCTCTGGCGTGGTGTGTTACCATCCGTTGGCCGGCTGCTTTCACCCCAGTCTTGCGGCGCGGGCACCACTGGTTCCCGGGGTCTCTGAGTCCTGGACCGGGCCCACTCTAGCGTAGCCGGTTGCCGGCAGAGCACATGGGCTCATCCCTGCAGCCTCCCAGGCCTGTGCATTGTAGCTTCTGGATGTTCCCAGGGAGCTTTCCTCTGTTCCTCCCTTGGAGGGTGTGGTCAGCCCTGCGTTAGTCCGCCTGGGATTCCTAGGCTCTGTGGCCCTCTGGGCGCCTGGCTCCTCAAACCAGTCATCAAACACTCGTATGGGGTTACTTTATATGCACCAGTATTCAAACAAACACATAGGTGTGGGGACATCGGTATCGACAGATACATTCTTTGGCTGAGGTTATTATCAATAGATAGTTGGTGCCAAAGGCTTTTCAGGGATAGTGTCGTATTCACATACCCATTTTTGTTTGTTGTGGATGTGTATTTCTTAGATCATATTATTTAATTTGTTTTATGTTTCTCCATTTTATTGGTTGGTTGTATTTTATCTCCTTACTTTCTTCTCTCTTGTTTTTTTTGTTTTGTTTCTGTGACCATACGTCCATAACTTGAAGAAATTAAACCCACAGCAATCTCTAACAAAGATTTTGAACAGATATTTTTCAAGTGGCGTACTATAGAAAAAGCTGTAATGCTCTGCTTGAGAAAATAAATCTGTTGGGCTTCTATTTGGTAATCAGATACCAATCCTGAGTAGCACACAGCCAGACAGGACATGCTAAAAAAAAGACAAAAAAAAGACAATAGGATTAAGATTGAGGGATGATATCTGTTGTGTCCATTCAGAAGCTTCAAATCAGGGCACCAACATGGAGGTTGTACCCATCATTACAGTATTCTACTTTTATTGTACAGGACACATTCTTCCGATACCTCAAGTCACCGACTTACAAGGACATCCAGAAGAAGGCACTTAACCCTGAAGCCCATAACTTTAGGTTTGTATTATTTCAGCAAGGTACAGTTGTAAAACCTTAATCTTAACATGGTTGTTGTAAATTTCACAGGTTTAAGCACAAATCTAGCTCTTATTAGAGCATAGTTCATGCAGTAGCTCTTTGGGTGTTTTCTCTTGTAAATGATATGGTAGCTGCTCATAAGGACTAAACTGTGAATTGGTAACAGACTGCTGCTGGCAAAGTCCCTAAAAATCTGATTTAAAGTTTGCTCTTTGCCAAGGTGCTTGTTCTGTGTCAGCACAACCCTAGTTGATCTTTTGTTACAGTAGCCTGTAATTACACTGAAAATTAAAAACCCCAGAGACATCCAATATGAGAACTTCTGTTCAGTGGGAACTAAAGTCTAATAGTGTTTTTAACGAAATTTCAGCTGTCACAATTAGTGACTCTACATCAGAGGGTGAGCATAATGAAACTATGGAAGATGCCATATACATTTAGACTCAGGAGAAAGCCTTTATGACATACCATCACAGTTAGCTTATCCTTCTTTGGACTTTAGCTGGACCCAAGAGTTTTAGTCAGATTGAGCTTTTCAGCAACAAGTCTCCCCTGGTTCACCAGAGGATGTGGACAGCACTGCAAGTAGGGTATGGATAACTTCATAGTACAACGTCTAGAATACTACTATCTAAAACTACTATCAATAAAGTATTTTTGAGTTAAGTGGAATTAAATTGATCTGCAATTTAAAAACAGTGCTTACAAAACTACAAATTGCAAGGGAAGAAAGAAATTCCTGGTTTCTGGAGAACTGTTACAGTGGGGAGAACAAGTATTTGATCCACTGCTGATTTTTGAAGTTTTCCCATTTACAAAGCATGCAGAGGTCTGTAATTTGTAGCAAAGGTTCTCTTCAATTGTGAGGAACACAATCTAAAGAAAATCACAGTGGATGATTTTTGAATAATTCATTTCCATTGAATTGACCATGTTTGCATTCCCACCCAGTCCAGCACAGCTAGAAGAAAATGCTCGGAACCGGAGCCCAGGCATCCATCCCATCATCCTATGGCAGCAAGAGGAGGAGGAGAAGGCCAAGGCTGCTGCTGCAGCTGCTCCGGTTGATGTCAAAGCTGTGATGAGCAAAATAGACAGAAAGAAGTAGAGCTCATAGAAGTCTGTGTGGAATTCTCCATCTGAAGTTTAGCTCAGTGTGAACACAGGCTTAATTTGCAAATAAAGAGGCTGTGTGTTGATTGTAAAGTAGAGTTCAGAGTTGGGGGGGGGGCTGAGGTGGGATAGACAAACTGCATTCATCTAATGTATTCAGAACTTTCTCATCATTTCTGCTCTAGCTTCTTCATGCAGCTGTCGGTAAACTGCGTATAACATTGCATCTACAAACTTCATTGTGTTTTATGTCATTGAACAGGACATGCTGGGGAGAAAAACAGGATATGATTTCCAGGTTATGAACTGATAGAAATGTGTAAACAGGCACGCATCAGGCATCAACCCCCTGAGTAGAACCACCTTTCTCTACAGGTCTTCTGGTCTGTTCCATTTGTGAACCTCTACATGCTGACATTCTTCCAAATCGAGCTCAGATTGGATGGAGAACATCTGTAAACCTCAGTTCTCCAACCTTGTCAAAGACTCTCTAATTTAAGCCTGGACTTTGGGCCATACTTACACAAAAATATTTTTATTTTACTTTAGTATATTTATACAGCTCTAATGCACAACAAATGTCTTCTCGCTGCATTTACAAGACAAGCTAGCCCAGTTTCCATAACTATACGACTCAATATTCAGACGCCTCCATTCTAACTAAACCCCCCATCCTCTATAATGCCAGTTAATAAAAAGTTATCTGTCTAATAAAGCCCAGGTTGTATAAAAAAAACATACTTGTTCTAGAACATGCATGTGGTAGTAGCTGAAAGAAATGACTCCCATATTAATTTAATTTACAACAATTACACAAACAGAAAAACACAAACTTACAGTGGATAGAAGTACAATATACCAAAATCTGGCTTTATAATTGGTACAGAATTTAACCATTTATTCATAAGAATAATTTCAACTTCTTTCCATTATAGAAATCTTATAGATCAAATCGATCCATTCAGTGGGAATTCACTTCTTCAGCCATTTGCACGACTTGCTTTTAACAGGAACCCATGTTAGTATGAGCAGCCATCTTCTTCCAGGTGGACATCCATGTCCTGGTATGTCAGCAGATGATCCATTGTCTCCAGATGACCAGAGCTCTGGTTGTTGTAGAACCTGGCCCTCTTTTAGACTGGACCTGAATCTCCTCCCTGATCAGCTGCTGGTCTCCATGATGCTGGACGTTCTCTGGAGAACCTCTGAGACCAGAACCACTACAGCTGAAATATACGTTAGTGTGAAGGCCGCTGGTTTAACTGGATACTTCAGGGTTTCACAGTAAATGAGCTGTGTGTCCAGCTCATCGTTCCACTTTAGTCACATGAAATTTAAACACTTTGAAGTTTAAGGATGTAAAGTGAAAAAAACAAAAACTGGTGAATTTCATGGGTATGATTTATGTTTTTTTCCAAGTCACTGTATAAGATGAAAAAGACATTTCAGGTCATAGATGAGGAATATGCTCACAGTGTCATGCAATGGATTAGTTCTTATTCACAATCAACCAGTTGCTGATTTTAAATGTGGGATGGAATCAGTGAAGCTGCTTATTAACTCATGGAAATTACAGAAATGATCAAACTCTGACAATACTTTAATATCAACTATTATTGCTGTAATATACATTTCATGTCAAAATAATGTGCTTTTACATCCTACTGACTAGATTACTGTCTTCTTGTACTGTATAGATAATATGTACAACAGGATGTTAGAAGATTACTGTCCTGTTAATAAGCTTGATCAGTATATTAATCTGGACAATGTAGGAAATAAAATAAAATAGAGAGATTCAACAGATGTCTGACATGTTCTTTAATAGGACTCCCAACACCAGAATGTTTTGGTTTTCTCTCCTCAAGATGGCGCTAACTGATTCAAATCAGAGAGGCCTAGTCGCAGTAGGTTTTAAGGAACATGGTGGGTAAAGGTTACCCTAACCCATCCGAAACCACTGAATGTTAGCCTCTAAGCACTAACACTAGCAACTAATCCTTAACTATTCATGGGGTCAACAGTGAGAACACTATGGATAGTAGTCTAGGGAGCCGTACTCGAATGCGCCCATTTCGAACACCCTTTCTACCCGACATCATTACGCGATGTAAATGCACATGAATGATGCATATCAAAATAAACCTTCAGAAAAGGTTGTTGTACTCACATGAAGGCGTCTTTTTCCTTTCGGCCATTTTCGTTATTTTACGTGAGGTGGGCCAGGCGACTTGTATTGATGGCGTCTTGTGGCCCAAGGGATTGTGGGATGGCACATAGCTCCTAATTGCCAGTTAGTTAGCATCACAGGTCCCTATGCTAAAGTGGCTATGATAGTTAACATACAGGCCACTTTCCCTAACGCCTTCCTAACTGGAAGCCCAATCGGATGCATCTTATGGCGAACGCTGACGCACATCCGGTTTGGCTAATGGTGCATTCACACTGCAGGCTTTATCAGCGTCAAGTAAAGCTGACAAAGCATCTTGAAGCTTGCAAAGTCTGCCACTTCTGAGTGAAAAAGAGCTTCTTCTGTTGCCGGACATTCTGAACTATGGCAGAAAGTATTGAGAGTGTGGCTTGGCTTTATTTGCTAAATAAAGCTAGACAACGTCGACTTCGGCTACATCAACGCCGTTTGTGGATACACCCTATTATTCAGATACGTTCTGAGTTTGGGGAGTTTAACCATTTGCTCCAGGAGCTGCTTATGGATGAGGTTCGCTTTCAGTGCTACTTCCGTCTCTCCCGTACCAAATTTTACGACCTCCTGGGCCGCATCGGAGCTCAAATCTCTCTCACCAACTACAGGCGCTCTATTCGTCCCGAAGAGCGCCTGTCCATCTGTCTTCGGTGTTATTTATGATTTTTTAAATCTGCGTTTTCTAGACTTAAATGTAGGTTTTTCCTGCTCCTGCTACATTCAAAATACGTGTAGTGACATCGCTACAATTATAAGCTCTGATTGGTTAACACGCCGCTTCAGGGCCGTCAGCACCGTTAAAAGTTCAACTAGCTGAACTTCTGCGCTGCTGGCTTATTGAGCTTTGAAGCTTGAAATGCAGGAAAAGTTGACGCAGCCAAACCCCTCAAAGTGCCGCAGAGACCGTGACGCTCCTCCAACGGCCTCCGCCGTAGACTTAACGTGTAATCTTGACGTTGCTGACGCTGACAAAGCCTGCGGTCTGAACGCAGCATAAGACCTCTTACCAATTTAGTGGTTTCAGATGCAGCCGTTGTTCCATGTGTCACTGCACGATCCGTACCATGAGCACTTATGCGTATGCGTGCCAGGAACTACTTCCGGGGGGGTTTGTTTAGTTCTGTTTAGTTCTTCACGAGACGGTAAAAGATGGATGGATTTGTGCTCTTTCGCCACTTGCAACATTTTCTGGAAAAGCTCACTTTATTACTTTTTAATGAAACATGACATAAATAGTTAACTGTCTTTAATGTGTTGCTATTTTGCCTAATAAGTGTGAGGTAGCAGCTCTGTCTCATCCTGATATCAGCCAATTCTCTGTCGCTCATCTCCACTCCTCTCAAGCAGCAAGACGGCTGTTACCGTAAAGTACCACATAAAAGCTCACTCCAAATGTGCGGCTCACTTGACTACGGACAAACGAACAACGGTTGGCTTGACCGCAGTCAATATTTCAGCTCCATAAAATATGTGACAAATAAGAAAGCTGTTAAGATTACGAATGCAGCAAGGACATTTATCAGCAAGTAAATATATCAGATAAACAAGATTGCCTATCTATTTTTGTTTATTCGTAAAGTGTAAATGACCTTGATCTGTAAATATGAATGAACGAATAAAAAAAACAACAACGAAAGAAATCTAACCGGATGTAGTTCCTAGCGCGCATGTGCAGATGTGCTCACGGTACGGATCGTGCTTCCGGAACATATCGTGCAGTGACACCATCTACTAAATCCTCTGGAAGCAGCTAAGATGAGTTCAGCTTTCACAGCTTCTCCATGTTGGCTTCCTCTTACCTACACTTGAGGTCAGATGTAAAAAACTTCAGAATGTAACAAAGACCAGACCACATCAGTACTACTCTGAAACGGTGCTCTTCTTTTTTTGGTAGTACAGTCAGCATTTTGAACAGCAATCTGAAACATTACAAGAATGATTTGATGAATAGAATTACAAAGGAGGCAGTTCTCAGGAGGCAAAATTTCCTTTACTATACAGTATTTCTACAGATCCCCAGCTGTATGATAAAAAGCTAACAGAGGCTAATGCAGAGCTAACACAGAGCTAACAGGACTACTTGGCCATGCCAGCCAGCCAGCTAAGCTTGAACAGAGACGGCGATGCGGCGTCATCATCCTGATCAGCCAGCTGTCTGAAGACGCTACCTGGCCGGAAGCTGTCATCACTTTCTGCTGTGGAGGACTGAGGAGCCTGGTAGTAGAAGAAGACAAGAATCATCATGTACGGAGGAGAGAGTCTTCTGATGCCTGGTTAGTGTTTCATCCAAGCCAGAATGATTCAGAGACTAACGGTACGTTCACAACAAATGTTTTACACGTAAAGTATCCCACGTCACGTTAGAAGCAGATTTGCATCGTGAAAATGCTTTTCTGTCTGGAAATGGACCTGCCTGGCTAATCTGCCACATGAATGAGGCGTTTGAAACTCATCAGAAAATCTGCACTTTGTTTTTTTTTGTGGTGCGTATGTTCATCTGTGGGTTACAAGCATTTTTGCGTTTGCAGCTGAAGTTGAAAAATCTCAATTTCGGCGTCAATCAACCAATCAGAA
This sequence comes from Apricaphanius iberus, assembly GCA_028564705.1. Taxonomy (NCBI): domain Eukaryota; kingdom Metazoa; phylum Chordata; class Actinopteri; order Cyprinodontiformes; family Aphaniidae; genus Apricaphanius; species Apricaphanius iberus. The sequence goes on along the minus strand of JAPXFQ010002803.1, from coordinate 15,913 downwards.
GCCTGGTGACGGGGTGTCAGTGATGCTGTGATTTACATGGAGTCTCAGCATCAGTAGGACATGTAAATTGATAAACACTGTGGCTAATCAGCCCAAGCTACATGACACCAGCTGTTTTCTGTACAGAGACAGGAATAACAAGATAAATATTATGAAGAGGTTAAACTATTTAGGCAGGAAAAGGAAAGCTCTTAACAGGTTTGTTGGTGGCTGCAAAGGGACCGCTCCCTCTGCTGAGAAGTGAGCCATGAACAGCTTCCTCACCCAGACAGCCACGCTACAGGAGTTGATGGTCGCCATATTACCCAGACCTGGTAATGGCTTCACCACAGCACGTCCCACACCACTCACATATTACATTATACACTTTTACTAACCGTAGACACATGGACAGCAGCTCAGCTTTGTAGTTGGTCTCTTGGTGGGCAAAGCTTGGACCTACGCTGGACAACAGCTACTCAAACTGGGTGGGTAGGCCAGGTTCTCCAACACTACCAAGTTGGAGCGTGGAGACGTATCGCGTTGGTAAGACGTATCGCGTCATTTCCTGTTTTGTGACTAACTCGTTTGTAGCAAGTCGGTGTTTCTCTCTCTCTTGAACTGATCTAACTTTCTCTGTCAATAAGTTTTTTCTGAGTTGCTTAACACACAAACACATTAAAACGTTAAGTTTCTTCACGGTTTAGGACTCTTTAAGCGTTTTACTGGGTTAATTACTTTGTTTTTAGGTAAGGTAAGGTACCGCTTGGTTAGCTTAGCTTTACGGCTAGCATGGCTTCGGCAGCTTTCTCTCTTGTCCCTCCATCTCTCTCTGCACCTCCTCCTCTTTCCTGCTCTCTCTGTCAGATGTTTAGTTACTCCTCCGCCTCATTTAGTGAAGTTGGTAGGTGTAATAAGTGCAGCATTTTTGTAGCTTTGGAGGCGAGGGTTTCTGAGCTAGAGGCCCGGCTCCGCGCTGTAGAACAGCCAGGCCCAGCAGTAGCTAGCGCGGAGTCAACTAGGACAGGACCTAGCCGTCCTTCAACAGCTCCCGTGCAGCCGGGACCTCAGGCGAGCTGGGTGACTGTTCGTAGGAAGATTAGCGCCAGACCCCAGTCCGCGGCCAACCTCCAGCCCCTTTCTCTGAACAATAGGTTCGCCCCGCTCAGCGACGCACCCGCCGAGCAGGAGAGGCCGATTCTTGTAATTGGCAGCTCCATAGTTAGGAATGTGGCTCCAGAGACACGAAAGACCACCGTCAAATGCCTTCCAGGGGCCAGGGCTGCGGACATTAGGTCCCATCTGAAGCTTTTGGCCAAGGACAAACGGCGGTATAGCAGGATCGTTATCCATGCTGGTGGCAACGACACCCGGCGACGGCAGTCGGAGGTCACTAAAATTAGCGTAGCTTCGGTGTGTAGGGCTGCCAAAAAGATGTCTGACTCTGTAATTTTTTCTGGTCCCCTGCCTGATCGTACTAGCGATGACATGTACAGCCGTATGCTTTCGTTCCACCTTTGGTTGTCAAGGTGGTGTCCAGAAAACGATGTGGGCTACATTGATAACTGGGGGGCCTTCTGGGGAAAACCTGGACTGTTACGTAGAGACGGCATCCATCCCACCGAGGACGGAGCTTCGCTTCTTTCCAGGAACATTGATAGGGTTATCTCTAGTTCCCCAAAGCCGTGACAACCCAGAGTCCAGCTCAGGGAACCCAGAGTCCAGGTCAAGGAACAGGGACTGCCACCCACCCACTACCCTATAGAGATAGTTTCCCGTCCACTACCCAAAACTAATGAATTAAAAGTTAATGCTACTAGAGCAAAGTATAAAAATCTCATAAAGATAAATAAAACTCGGACTGAACATAAAAACAAATCAATTAAATGTGGTTTACTAAACATAAGATCTCTCCCCTCAAAAACACTCTTGGTAAATGACTTAATTTGTGAAAATAATATTGATTTGTTTTGTCTTGCAGAGACATGGTTGCAGGAAGAGGACCATGTCACAATAAATGAGTCAACTCCCCCTAGCTACTTAAACTTTAGTGTCCCTCGAAGTACTGGTCGAGGAGGTGGAGTAGCAACTATCTTTCATTCCGATTTACTAATTAATCTCCAAAAAAATAATAGTTACAGTTCCTTTGAGCATCTAGTTTTTAGCTTTCCTCATACACATAACAAAGCAGTAAAGCCACTTTTGTTTGTGGTCTTATATCGTCCACCAGGACCTTATTCTCAATTTTTAGATCAGATTTCAGATTTTCTATCTGACTTAGTTTTAAACACTGATAAAGTCATTATAGTCGGAGACTTCAATATTCATGTTGATAATGAAAGTGATAGTCTAAATACAGCTTTTCACACTATCCTAGACTCAATAGGCTTTACTCAAAATGTGCAGGGACCAACACATTCTTGTCACCACACTTTAGATCTTGTGCTGACTTATGGCATTGACTGTGAAGAAATAACAGTCTTTCCACATAACCCTATCCTGTCTGATCATTTCCTTATCACTTTTAAACTTACTCTAATGGATCATATCAAACCTGAAAGAAAACTTCATTATACCAGAACGTTATCAGACAACGCTGTAGCAAATTTTAAAGAAGCTCTTCCAACTTTAATTTCCTCAGTTTATAAATGCAGAACAGAAAACAGTGATTTAACTCGTGACCCCTCACAACTTGACATTTTAGTTCATAGCGTTAATTCCTCCCTGCGTCGGGCAATAGACAAAGTTGCCCCCTTGAAAAGGAAGGTGGCTAGCCATAGAAGATTAACTCCCTGGTTTAATTTAGAGCTACGTACCCTAAAGCAGAATGTTAGAAAACTAGAGAGAAAATGGCGCTCCACGCATTTACATGATTCCTTTTTAATATGGAAAAATAGTTTATTGCTATATAAAAAGAGCCTTCACACAGCTAGAACAGCATATTATTCATCTTTAATCGAGGAGAATAAAAATAATCCTAGGTTTCTTTTTAATACAGTTGCCAAACTCACACAGGATCATAGCTCTATCGAGCCAACCATTCCCCAAGCTCTAAGCAGTGACGACTTCATGCAATTCTTTATAAATAAAATAGACTCCATAAAGAATAAGATAATTGGGAACCTTCCCAATATGCTTGCTTCCTCCTTAGTTAATGAGGCAGCCTCAAAAATGGTGGAACCTAATATATGCTTAAACTGCTTTAATGCAGCCGAACTTTGTGATGTACTAAAATTATTAGCTTCATCTAAACCTTCAACTTGCGTTTTAGACCCAATCCCAACTAAACTCTTAAAAGAAGTTTTCCCTCTGATCGCTGCTCCAATTTTAAATATAATGAATCTATCCTTAGTCAATGGATATGTACCACAGGAGTTTAAGATTGCTGTAATTAAACCTCTACTTAAGAAACCCTCTCTTGATCAAAACGACTTAATTAACTATAGACCGATATCTAATCTTCCCTTCTTATCTAAAATTCTTGAGAAAATAGTTGCACACCAGATATGTGAGCATTTAAACAATAATGAGCTGTTTGAGAAGTTTCAGTCAGGCTTTAGAGCTCATCACAGCACTGAAACAGCTCTGGTGAAGGTTACTAATGATATTCTCATAGCCTCAGACAATGGACTGGTGACCATTCTGGTCCTGTTAGATCTCAGTGCTGCCTTTGACACTGTTGACCACAATATTCTCATAGAAAGGCTTCAAAGTGTCGGTATAATAGGAACAGCACTAGGTTGGTTTAAATCTTATTTGTCTAACAGATTTCAGTTTGTTCAGGTAAACAATAGATCTTCCTCAACCTCAATAGTTACTTGCGGAGTACCACAGGGTTCAGTGCTTGGGCCGATTCTCTTTACTATATATATGCTTCCTATTGGTAAAATAATTAGGCAGCATGGGATAAAATTCCATAGTTACGCAGATGATACACAGCTATATCTATCCATAAATCCTGATGAATCCAATCAGTTAGGTAGACTACAGGCATGTCTGGAAGACATAAAAACTTGGATGACTCTAAACTTCTTGCTTCTAAATTCTGATAAAACAGAAGTTGTCGTCTTTGGACCAGAAGCTCTGAAAAAGAAACTACTTAGTCAGCCCCTTCACCTGGACGGCATTAAATTAGCCTCCAGTAATAAAGCAAAAAACCTCGGTGTCATTTTTGACCAAGATATGTCTTTTAGAACTTACATTAAAGAAGTCTGTAGGATTTCCTTTTTTCACCTTAGGAATATTGCAAAAATTAGAACCATCCTGTCCAGGAATGATGCTGAAAAACTAGTCCATGCCTTTGTTACTTCAAGGCTGGATTACTGTAACTGTCTATTATCAGGTAGTCCACAGAATACAATTAAAAGTCTTCAGTTAGTTCAAAATGCTGCTGCTAGGATTCTGATGAATATTAAAAGAAGAGATCACATTTCCCCTGTTTTAGCTTCTCTTCACTGGCTCCCAGTAAAATCTAGAATAGAATTCAAGATCCTCCTTCTGACATATAAAGCCCTTAATAATCTAGCTCCATCATACATAAGAGACCTGATTGTTCCATATGTTCCTAACAGAGACCTTCGCTCTCAGACTGCAGGTTTACTGGTAGTTCCTAGGATTTCTAAAAGTAGAATGGGTGGCAGATCTTTCAGCTATCAGGCTCCCCTCCTATGGAACCGGCTCCCAGGGTTGGTTCGTGAAGCAGACAATTTGTCTATCTTTAAAACTAGGCTAAAAACTTTCCTCTTTGACAAAGCTTACAGTTAGAGATATGTTTATAGGTAGTTAGAGTCAGGTCAGACAGGTAGATAGGAAGAGACAGGTTAATGTTAGTAGTCAGGCAGAGTGTCAAAAGTTAGGAAGAGATAGGAAGAGGTAGAGTAGCTAGGTAGAGATAGATTAATGTAAGCCAGGTAAAGATCCGGAGCCGGTCGCGGCTTACCGCCGCGGAAGAAATGTGCCCCACAGGGGCCAGCCAGCGCCGGAGAGAGGTCCCTCAAGGGGATCCTCCCGCACAGTGCGGCCGCCCATTACCTGCCGGGTTGAATCCCCCGGGCAGACTGTGCGGACCCCACCCGTTTATCTCTTAAACGTTTCTCGCCCTCTTCAACTCTGTCCTCTCAGTTCTGTCTATTTTTCCTTAAGATAGTTGTCGACTATCGGTCTCGTGCCGGTATTTAGCCTTAGATGGAGTTTACCACCCACTTTGGGCTGCATTCTCAAACAACCCGACTCCGAGAAGACCCCGGCATGACGGGGGCCGTTACCGGCCCTACACCGTCCACGGGTCATGAGGACTCAGACAGAGTGTTGGTAGCCAGGTCTCCTAGTAGCTAGGAGACAGGTTAATGTTAGTAGCTATGCTGCTTTAGGCTAGGCTGTTGGAGGACATTATTAGGGTCTGTTCCTACTTTCTCTCCTACTTCTCCCCAACTGCATGATGTGCTGTCAATTCAAGCACTAACCTGTTTTCTATTATAGTAGGTGCTCCGGATTAGCCCTGCTTGACGACCCTGACTAAGATGGCATTGCAGTGACGGAAAATTCTCCACGTCCTGCAACAAACTTGTGCATCGGTTCTGTTGCTCTTTCTGTGTCTCTGTTATGTATTCTCCAAGCCACAGACGGTCGCGGCAGATAACCGCTTGTGCTGAGCCTGGTTCTGCCGGAGGTTTCTTCCTGTTAAAAGGGAGTTTTTCCTTCCCACTGTCGCTGCATGCTTGCTCAGTATGAGGGATTGCTGAGAATTCCACGACGCAATCTTCTGTGGTTCTGTAATTTCTACACTAAACATTGTATTGTAATAACTCTTTTTGTAAAGTGCCTTGAGATGACATCTGTTGTGAAATGGCGCTATATAAATAAACTGAATTGAATTGAATTGAATTGAATTAACGTGTTACTCCTAATATGACCACTTTTTCAGTAATGGCTGATCAAACATGTGACTATTTCCATACCAGTAATCAGATTAAAGTTACTTGATCAAGCCACTGTGTGTTACTATTTTGTGGCAAAAGCATTAGAAAAACAAGCAACAATAGCATTAATATGGTCCTACATACCTTCAACAACAATGCTGCCCTAATCTGAAACACCTGATTATCTCCTCTATGGTCGCCATGTTTGTTTTGGTCTGAGTCGAGTCTGAGTTCTGCCCCCTAGTGGAACTCTCCATTTGTACATGCAGTGACCAAGCAAGAGCAAGTAAGTCCCCAAGACGCAGCCTATTCCTTCATAGTTGCTGGTGTCAATGTGAAGTTGAAAAACAAGTTTATTTCTTACTGTTAAAAAACACTTCCAATAAATTATTGGCAAAACTGGTTATTGTTTCTGTGTTAAGACAGTGGGAAGTGCTACTGGCAGCTGCTGAAAGATGGCGCCCCCTCTCCTGGCCCCAGAGGGTCGGAAAAAGGAGGATAAGGCTAGTGAACTGTTACGGACCGGTCCTGGTCAGGGTCTTCCCTCAAGTTGTGCATTTCCGGCTTTACATGTGTCAAAACGGTATATTTTGCAGCCCGTCCAGTTTGGGTTGGACACGCATTAAGGTAGGAAAGTTCAAGCCTCCAGCTATGGGCGTGCAGCACGTTTCTCAGGCTTTGGTGTGAACGCACAGTTATAAGCTCTTCTATCTGATGTAAAGGCTGTATCCAGCCCTTATGTCGGGCAGAAACTTTCTCTTCACATGATGCAGAACCAAGCAATAGAATGCAGATCAATCAAAACATTATGACCACTCACATATGATCAAGATCGGAGTCATGATTGTATAAAACTCAGCTGGAACTTTGTCCTCTTTATCCGAAAAGTGGAGTCCTAAATGTTTAGTTGGTAGGACATGAAGGACTGATAACTAACAAAAACGGGTCACAACATTTTGGTTGACCCAAGGAAAATGAGTAATGAGTCACATGTAACTGGTCAGCATTAGATGGTTCCTTAAAGCGTTATGTTTGCATCTGCTGGTCCAACCAACAGCTGCGTCCATCATAAGCCAGGATGAAAACAGGACACATTCATTTCTGCATTCATGCAGTGCACCCACACACACTGTTGCACCAACTAAACCAAAGCACAACCACAACACACCCACCCCAGAACCACGCTGATCAACTTGCCTGCAGGCTTCACTTTCAGAATCTCTGGGAGGAGAGAGTGTGTTACAGAAAACTTTATCCCAGCGGAACGAAAGGCTCCGTGGCTATCAGCTAGTAAAAATGTCCTCTCTCAGAACACAGTCAGGCCCAGAGCAGCTACAGAACTCACCAGGTTCTGAGACACGTCTGATCCCCTGGAGGAGGTCTTGGATTTCCGAGCATTTGACATGCTGAGAGGTAACAACCCAAACCTGCAACAGACAGACAGTCATGGTCAGATCTAGTGATCAGATATCATTCTCCAACCTGCTGACTCAGAACAAGATCATCAAGATCAGTACCTGACATCACCTCTCATACACTCTGCTTTCTAGATCAGTTTCCACACAATTCTGGACATTTGAGTTTGATACATTTGGCTGGTTGAGTTTTAAAACATTACAGAAAGCAGCAATTTTAGAAACATTGATTTTTTTTTAATGTTTGCATAACAGAATAAGAAGTAAAGGCAGGACAGGCAAACTTTTTCCTTTGTTCATCCTAATCCAGACTTCATCAAATCAATTCATCTCCAGACAGTGTAGGAACCCTGGGTTATGGACATAAACTGTGTTATAAAAAAGGAATTAGTTCCCCTTCATAAGAATGTATTTATTTATTTTATGTTAAACTTCAACTACAGCAAATATTTTGTTCTATTCTGTGCCATCTACCTTTGAAACCAGTCACAATGAGAATTGTTGGGTAAAACCTTAAAGAAACTGGCACATCTATTAACCAACTAAAGCATGATTGGTGCACATCTGATCTTAGGCCCCGTCCACACTAAGCCGGGTAATGCCTTAAACGTATAATTATTTAGTCTACACCCCCCTATCGTCCACACTAACCCGCCGTCGTTTAAGGTCTGTGGCCGGATAACTATTAGCCGGGTAAGAGAGCCGTGTAAATCTTAATTCAACGGCTAAACCAGCTAGTGTGGACAGCTTCCCCGGATAATGAAAGGAAGTGGCGTCAATGAATGCTGCGTCAATAACAATACAACACTACAGACAAAGACAACATCGAAGAGTAATAAATCGATCTCGTCGTCTGTCCACACCAAAAACTCTCTCTTCTTCTAAGCAGCTATTGTTCTCTTCGGTTAACGGGACAAGAAGATATGTACTGTGCTGTAGAGCTTCTTGTATATATTATGTAGGCGCTGGCGTCACGTAGATTATACGCGTTTTTCATGCGTCTTTTCGCGCATGCCCAGTATTTGCACAGCTCAGTATGGGATTGCGCAATCATGGGACCTTAAACGGACCTTAAACGGGGCGTAAATGCTCGTGTTGAGTGGATAACATTAGGCGTCTAACTCCCCGTATAACCTTATCGGCTTAGTGTGGACGTAGCCTTGGAGAGAGAATCTTTAGCCGTGCTTGACCCTGACCTGATCTGACTGCAGGCCAATGGCAGAATGTTGTACGGTTCCTGAGAGTTGACAGTGCTGCTCCGTGGGGCAAACTGCTTCTCTGAACCAGTCAGGAGCCCAAGCAGCACCTGAAACACAGCATCACAAAGACATTTCAGTTCCTGTTCCATCTGAACAACAGCCACCTCATGTGACCGCTGTAGACACGTATATAAGAAGTGATTAGGTTCCATGGTCCTCTGGCTTCATGATAGTGTCGTAATGTGTGCATGGCAACAAAATACCGAAGTCCTCTGAGACAGACGGCTGAGATTGGCATTCAGTGGAGGTGTAAACACATCCAGGTCAAAGGGGTCAATGAAGCTCTCCAGCCAATCACAAATCTTGTGGAATCTAGAAAATAAACATGGTACAAAAAACAAACATTTATTTAAATTTTCACATTCCTAGAATTACTGGGTGAGGAGGAGGAGGAGTTGAAACAATTTTCCATTCAGATTTATTCATTAATCCCACACTAATTAATAGCTGCAGCTCTTTTGAACATTTAACCCTTAGTGTTCCTCTTCCGATTGGAAAGCACTAAAACCATTTTTGTTTGGGGGTTTGTATTGTCCACCAGACCCTTACTCTTAATTCTTACATCTCAGAACTTTCATCTGATTTAGTATTAAATACTGATAAGTTAATTATAGCAGGGGATTTCAATACAGTGGGGAGAACAAGTATTTGATCCACTGCTGAGTTTTGTAGTTTTCCCACTTCCAAAACATGTAGAGGTCTGTAATTTGTATTAAAGGTTCTCTTCAACTGTGAGGGACAGAATCTAACACAAAAATCAGTGGAAGATTTTTTATAATAAATAATTTCCATTTTAGATTCTGTTCCTCACAGTTGAAGAATAGCTTCGATACAAATTGCAGACCTCTACATGTTTTATAAAAATCAGCAGTGGATCAAATACTTGTTGTCCCCACAGTGTGATGGTGACAGCCTAAATGCAGCCTTTAATGCTCTCTTAGACTCTGGCTTTACAAGAAGTACAGGGGCTTACCCACTCATGTCATCACACCTTGTACTGACATAGAGCACCGAGTGTGAACAAATAACACTCCTTCCACACAACCTGGTCCTGTATGATCATTTTCTGCTAAGTTTTGAAGTCATTCAAACTGAGCACCCAAAACCTGAAGGAAGATTTGACTATAGTCTAGTAACAGACTGCTGCATTCTGATGGAGCGCTTTCACAGCTCCTTCATCCCTGCAGCTGTTAGACTCTACAACCAGAACTGCTCCCAACAAACCCAGTAATGTTTAGACCTCTGCTGTAATATGCACCATTTATGTCACCTAAATAACATCCTGCTGCTGTAATATGTAGATGTTTTTTTTGACAGTTAATCTTTTCCTAAGTTCTAAGAAATAATGTCTTTACTTTTTAATTACTTTTTAACTACACATGCACATTCTGTTTATACTCTTATTATGCTCAGAATTTCCCCTTAATGGGACAATAAAGGATTATTCTGTTCTATTTTAATTATTCTGACAATGCTCCAACAGGTTTTTAAAGAATCTGTTCTGTTCTTAATTTCCTCCGGATTTTTCCACTGAAGACCAACTGGTGCCAGAACCAGTGCTCAGCTGGGTCTTTCAAAGAACCGGTTTGGAGCCTAGTCGGTGCACCCTAACCCTAACCCCTAACCCTAACCCATCTAAAGTGTTGCTACAGAACTGCATTTGGCCACATGTGGAGACAAAGACAGGAAGCCTGAACAGAGACAGATCTTAATAACAGAGTAAGTCAGCATGCTGTTCAAGTTCTGCTTTTGTGCTTTTTCCTATTGTCAGACGTGCACAGAAGATGTTCTTGGTGCACCGTCATCATCTGATTACAAGGCACAGAGTACCGCAACTAGTTTACAGAGATGTTCTGAATTGGTGCGACATAAATAAACTGAATTGTATTAAAAATATCACAAATATGCAGAAATACCTACACAGAAGGAGGTATAGTACCCTGTGTCTATTGGTTTTCCTCCATAATTAGAATGTGATCAGATGAAAGAAATACGATGACTGACTGCTAGTCCATAATGTCTGCTCAGTGACTCTGTGACACGATGAATGGACATGTAAAAAATAACTATTTATTCCTAATTTCTCTCTACATGTGATTGGATAAGCCCATTACTGTAGGTTCTGAGTTTTCTCAACAGTTCCTGCTGCTGGGTTTCAGCAGGTTATGAGAGCACCATGGAACTGCAACTGCAGGACTTTAGATTACAGTCAAAGTCCAAGATTCCATCAAATCTCCTGAGACAGATGAAGTTCTGTGGGCTACAACCTGGTTTAAGGTGTCAGTTAGATGGAGAGTCTCCAGGCCAACCAGTGCTGCATCATGCCTGCTGTAGGGCTGACTACCTTGGGTCTTGCTGGGATCTAGACGTCTTGCCCTCCTCCAGTCTGCTGCCCAGTGTGGTGTTCAGGTAACGAAGGTCAAACAACAGCTGCAAGGCTCGGTTCTGAGTTATGGGGAGGACGCCCTCCTAGCATCAAGAAAGGAGAGAGAAATTCAGAAAAAAGTGGCTCTTTTCTATTCTTTCCTTCAACCCTGCTGTCCTCTTAGTGGTGCTATGCCTACTTCAAGACACCTTTATAGGGCGCCTCAGTGAAATATTCATACCTACATTTATGGCTGCTCATAATCCTGAGCACAGCAACCCCAGTGAAACATGCTGGACGTAGCATTGGGCGCTTTGCTTCAGAAGGGACCAGAGAAGCTGGTCAAAGCTGAAGCACTAAGGTGAGCTCTCCCAGGGAGACAACATACAGTTAGACATATTATGGGATGGATTAGATCAGATTCATGGGTAGGATTGGCCTGGTCAAAGTCCAGATCTAAATGCAACCAAACATCTGATACTAACAGATGTTCTCCCGTCAGTCTAACAGAGCTTCAGGTTATTTCCAAGGAGAAGATGGGAAATGAAGCTGGTAGAGACATCTAACCTGCAGAGAGGTGTTTGTAGCCAGCTCTACTTAACCCATGGATCCTCTCCTTCCCCATCACAACCTGCTGCCCAGTAAAAACGGAGACGTTTGTGGTGGTTGTGTAAAACCTGTGGACTAAGTCTATCTGTTGGGGACCGGACGATGGAGGCAGACAGTGAACAAGGAGGATTCACTCACCGTGTCCCGTGTTTGCTCTGTGAGGACGTCGTAGTGATGCAGAGCTTCAAGGAGACAGGACTGAAGCAGCTCCTGCAGGGTTGGGCGGGGGAGCGCGTGACCCCCCACCCTGTTCACCTCCACACAGAGCTGGAACAGCAGAGACTGCAGGAACCAGGACGGCTGCAAAGGAAACCAGGGTCAGAGGGCATCCAATGAGACAGGAGCAATCAGAAAGCCTACTTCCAGTGGCAGCTGACCTGAACGGGAAGACGGATTTTAGATGTGACGCTGTTCCCTGATTCGGACTCCTCTTGGATCTCCAGATCCTCCCAGCTTGTTGCAGTGGTCAGAACCTCCCCAGCAGACTGTGCCAGTAAGGCTGCACCAAACTTCTCCCCCAGCCCCTGTTAGAGCACAGCCTCAGTTAGAACACAGCAACGAGGACATCCAGGACATCTATAGCACACGTGTCAAACTCAAGGCCCAGGGGCCAAATCGGGACCGCTATAACCCTTTGTATGGCCCTCTAAACTCTAGAAGAGCCTACAAATAGAACCTTTAAGTTCTATTTATGTGCACCATCATACAAAATAAAATCAGTGTTTATTTGAAAAGCCCTAACACGTCATTATGGAAAGATGTTCAGTTTTGTAGAATTGAAACAACTACTCATCAGATTTTTTTACTCGTGTTTTAACAGTTTGTTGTTGTTTCATCAATACAACCGGCCCTTTAAGGATATTCCTGAGCTTGATGTGGCCCAAAATGGAAATGAGTCTGACACCCATGCTCTATAGGGCTTATCCACTGAAGAAGAACCAGAGTTGGTATTAGAACCAGAGCCTAACTGGTTCTTTCAAAGAAAGACAGCGAGCCTAGTCATGCTGCATCATAACTTCAGGCCGCTGGATGCACCCACATGTGCAGTGATTCATGAAACGCTTCAAATGCAGCATACAGAACGTGTTCTTAGTGCATCATCAGCAGTAGCTGATTATAAGGCACAGAGAGCAGCGATTAGTTTACAGACAAAGACAAATATGCAGCATCACTGCATCATGTTTTTAGTTACAGGATGTAGCCCTCCTTAGCATTAGCTGCATTTGGTTCCAATCTAACAACAGATCTAAAAACCTAATCCAACTTCTGATAGTTATTCCTGCTTTATTAGGTTGTGTTATGGTGTTATGGTATCAATGCATAGCTCACATCCTCTTCCTCCAGGCTGATGGAGGATTTTATTACTGATGGAAATACCTGGAATAACTAGCATGTTTTTAACACCTTCCAGTATTGAATATCATAATTCTTACCGCAAAGATTAAACATTAACTTTGGTTGCAAAGCATCTTCGTTTTGGCTTCTGTTCACTAAATACAAATAAAGATATATAAATATACGTCTGAGTGCACAGGAATGTTTATGATTGTGACATATATATATTAGGGCTGGACGATATTTAAAAAAAGCATATCGATAAAAAATGGTCATATTGATAATTATCGATTTAAAAAAAAAATCACATAATGTAAAAAATATATTTTAAGTGCCTCCCCAGGCATTTTGTTATTCTTCAATGAACTAATTTTAATTAAGAAATAAATTTATTAAATTTCCAAACACTCCTTTTTATTATAAGTAAGATTGTAAGACACAGAAACAAACCAAGAGACCTGAGTAACATCAGTAAATACAGAGAAAAGTAATATTATTAACCATTATATTATATAAATATTTTAATCATGTTGGTAATTTAAATTAAAGGCTTATTTTTATGCTTTTTAATCTTTTAAACATTTTATGACACTTTATAATATTAATGGCTGAAACCCTTGGTTTAGTTTGTCAGTAAAGGTTATTCAATTTGACTTCAGCTCTTCAGCTGTAGGCTAAAGCTAAAGCTAACTAGTTACTCACCAGTGTGGATGGGATCCAACACTGCAGCTCAGTCACTGAGAGCCGAAGCCAGCAGGTCTATCCAACCAGTGTTGAGTTTTTTAAAGAGTTTTTCACTTCTGAGGCCCAGGAGCAGAACCAAGGGAACATTTTAAAAGCCACAGATGTTAGAAACGCAACGCGACCTGGGTACGTTTCCTGTGTCTCTCTGTAAGAGATTCGTAGCGAGTTGGAGACAGGAGTCCTCCTTAAAACAGCTGATCGTAGTTTTAGATTTCGTTCATTATTGCTATGTTTAGTGTTTTAGTGAGTGGAGGATCGGTTCAAAACAGGACGTAACCTTTACCTGAGCCTCTGAAACATTAATCCGGAACAACTTCCTCTGCTGCTGCCTTGTTGTGACGTCTGAGCGCGGCTAAGTTACGGTGATGGTTCGTTTAGGGACTATAAAAAATTCTGTTTCAGCTCAAATCATTTCATCCTTTTTGTGGTTTGAAAGCAGAGAGGGTGGCAGACAGAGCTGCGTGGGTCATTATTAATGATTCATTTGGAATAAGTAATAATTGTTGTATTAAGCTGCCTGATAGGATATACTGAAACAATGAGGGGAAACTTTTTTTTCTATCGAACTTTTTTATCAAACCCTTTTTTTCTATCGCATCACACGTCTATCGATCGATATATATTGCCATCGAATTATCGTCCAGCCCTAATATATATACATATACATACGATGGGGTTGCGTTAACCAAATGTTTTCTTTATTTCCCAGTTTTCTTAAAGGTTGATTGATATATTCAAAGGTATTGGTAATTGTATGGAAATTCTTTTTCTTATAAAGTGCTTTGAGATGATATCTGTTGTGAATTGGCGTGGTATTCAAGGAATCGGTCCTTCCTTAACACCAGTCTGGCTGAGGTTTCCGTTGGTGCTCAGATAAGAACCAGTTTGGAAAAGAAAAACGGGTTTTTGGACAATGAAAAAGAAAGAGTCAGACTCTGGTACTGAACCAACTCTGGAACCAGAGCAGTGGATAAGCAGGCTGTGCCAGGTTCTGACTTTGGCTAGGGCGGAGCTCCAGATGCGGTACGATTCCATGCTGCAGCCATGAAGCTCCTCCTTCAGCTCCGCCCACTTGGCCTGGGCCGGGCTGACCTCTGTAGCAGCCTTGGATTTACCCAGCTTCTTGCCCTGCCTGGGGATCCCCTTCATAACAGCGTCCCTTACAGCCTGACTTCCCAGGATGCAGTGCTTCAGGCTGGGACAGAGCTCAGCCACAGACTGGCACAAGCGGGCCATGAACAGGACAGAGCTGAGGCTGGGTGGAGCAGAGTCCAGCTGGGAGCGGACGGAGGTCAGAATGTGGCGAACACAGAGCAGGCAGCCTTCCTGCAGGGCTGCCTCCACTGCAGGCGAGTCCGTGTATCGGTTAAAGGAAGACGAGTCCGGGGGCCCGGAGGTGGAGTCGGATCCTGCAGAACACAGAGGACAAGACTGAGATCAGCAGCTGTCTAACTTAACCCTAAACATGCTGAGGGTTTCTCTCCCTCACAGACCTGGGATCTGTAAAGTCTCCACAGCTTAGAAACATCTGTCCCTTGGTCACGCTACAACCAAACACCTCCACATGTCCCTGGGTCACGCTATAACCAAACACCTCCACATGTCCCTTGGTCACGCTATAACCAAACACCTCCACATGTCCCTTGGTCACGCTATAACCAAACACCTCCACATGTCCCTTGGTCACGCTACAACCAAACACCTCCACATGTCCCTGGGTCACGCTACAACCAAACACCTCCACATGTCCCTGGGTCACGCTACAACCAAACACCTCCACATGTCCCTGGGACACGCTACAACCAAACACCTCCACATGTCCCTGTGCACGCTTTTTAATAAAACCAACTCGTCCTTGGTAACGCTACATCAGGAAACAATTTAAAATGTCCTGGTCACGCTCAACCAAACACCTCCACATGTTCCTGGGTCACTATACCAACCACCTCCACATGTCCCTGGGTCACGCTACAACCAAACACCTCCACATGTCCCTGGGTCACGCTACAACCAAACACCTCCACATGTCCCTGGGTCACGCTACAACCAAACACCTCCACATGTCCCTGGGTCACGCTACAACCAAACACCTCCACATGTCCCTGGGTCACGCTACAACCAAACACCTCCACATGTCCCTGGGTCACGCTACAACCAAACACCTCCACATGTCCCTGGGTCACGCTACAACCAAACACCTCCACATGTCCCTGGGTCACGCTACAACCAAACACCTCCACATGTCCCTGGGTCACGCTAGAACCAAACACCTCCACATGTCCCTGGGTC